>JAOUQV010328224.1:0-11544 GCA_028565295.1 Aspidoras spilotus
TGTTCTGATAAATTCTTGTATTTTTCAACCTTATTATTCTAGTGTGATGCATATGGACTGAGGGAAATGTAGAATTGCAAGTCTAATCCACTTTTCTTAATGCTTTGCTTGACAATAATATTGTGAGCCTTGTGCATTCACTGTATGAAAGAAGCAGGTGTTGCATAGTTTAGTGCGGTTTCGCGACCGTCCATGGTGTCTCAGTGGAGATGTTCTCACATACTTCAGTCATTTTAAATACCGCTCATCAACATTTGTTTGGTTAAAATAAGCTGCTGCCTCACCCATGTTACCAATGAGAGTCTTCTCAGCTATGTGCATTAAGTTCATGCAACCTGAGTAGCCAGTTGACCCCGTAGCACACCCTTTTAACCCATGTTGTACAGTGACCAGCAGCAGGAAATATGTTTTACCCTGGAGCAATGGGCTTTGTGAATGTGCATGCCTCTAAAAGGGAAGGGATTTAAGTGGTTTGTTTATAATTTGTATAGATTGTATGTGTGTGTGTGTGTATGTGTGTGATGGTCCGAGGAATACCGATTTTTCTGTATTAGAACCTGGATTTGAACAAAATAGTTTATTTGAGCTGGAAAGTATTTGGTTTAAGGTTAAACTCTAAGCTCTCTGACAGCAGTATAGAAGTGTGTGCGGAAAACCCAGCATGGACAAAGACTTTTATGAAGCATTTCCAAGAACTCGCTAGTGTCAACGTTTTGTACCTGGTATAGATGACATTTTTCGTTCATTTTTCAGCAGCTTTGCGGTTTCTCTGTGTTCACTTTAAAAGCGAGACAGAGAGCATTAAGTGTAACTCTTAACATATTATACATGATCACAAGCCATTCTTTAATAGATTGTATGCTATTATAGGAATAAACCATGTTGCGTGATGCTTCTGTGGGAGCATAAACATGTTTTTTTTTATAAAGTTTATTATGCTTATAATAGATTTTCTGTCCCTGACTCCTTTTGTTTGTCGATTTACTTCATAAAGGTTTAATTGAATGCACTGGAAAAGGTTTAACTATGATTAGGCTTACTGCAGGCTTTCGCACCTGTTCGTCCGGTTTCTCAAACCAGAGAGATATTGAGGCTTTTTATTCTATTGCCGTTTGGTTTGTCATGTTGGTGCCATACAATATGTAATTAAAATAAAAAACGAGTTCATTCATTGTTCAGATGGCAGACTGGATAGCTCAGTTAGTAGAGTGCATGCTGATGGAAATAGCCAGGAATGTTAGTAACAAGAGTTCGATTACCCAGGGCTGCAGCATCTCAGTAGGGATTGGGATGCTTAGTCAGTTTATCCCTATCCCACAGAGAATATCTTTTCAGTCGGCCATCGTTAGGCAATGATTGCATATTGGCATTGATAGGATAGATGACAAAAAATGACAAAAGTCAGATAAGCAAGAAGAACATAGCTGGTGTGCAGTGTGTTATTAACTGTTATTATATAAGCAAGTCATATTGTACAATTATTTGTGCAGTAGTACAGCTCAGTGTTTTGGCTCAGTTTGTGTTTAGCATACTAGCAAAATGTTGTTTGGGATTAACATGCTGTAAATCACCCTGTAATAGCAAGCTTTTGTAACACGAGGCAAATATAGATAGCCATAAGGGGAAAATGAATTGTTTTTCTGCATGCCGACATATGAATAGGAAAAAGTGTCACGTTGATATTTTTATTTAAAACCTTGTCTGTGTAAGTGTAGGTTCGGTTATTAACGCAGATTTATGTTGATGCCCTTATTGTATTGTTTTATGTTGCTGCTTCCCTTGTAACTAAACGTTCAGAGAGGGACTTTTATTTGCTTTTGTTTTAAGGATGTTTTCTCCTACACAGTTAATAACATGGCTCTTCATTTAGCAGAGTGAAAATTGGCTGACAAATCACCTTCTCTGATTATTGCCTGATCATGTTGGTATCGCTGAAATGTTTCACTATTGGTCGGTTAGTAAGAGCTCAGATGCTAATGTGCACAATTTCTCACCTTCTGCTGCCCGCTAATTTCAGCTCTGCAGCTCACTGGGGAAGTGTTTATTATATTTAGTTGGAAGTTGGGAAATGCAGTACGCGATGCAACATGGCTTCAAGCATTAATATTGCTGTAATACAACACGCTTATGTAGAGCATGGGTTACCCAGCTCCCACACACACACACACACACACACACAGAGTAAGAGAGACGGAGTCAGTGGTCTTACATCTGTGCTTGCTTTAAATATACACAAGCATCCAATCAAAGTCCTTTTGACCTCAAACTACCAAAATAGTCCAACACGCATTGAACACTTACTGATATCGTAAAGTGACAGGAGATAACTCTTATATCACGACAAATGCCTTCATCGGTGTGACTGCAATGTGTGTGTGTGTGTGTGTGTGTTGCAGCACTGTACAATGAGACTTTATAAGCTGAAACGCCTAAAAACCTATAGAAGCACATTGAAACACACAGACACTTCAACGGGGACCTTCTGCATTTCATTAAACATTTCTGGCTTTAAATCATTGTTAATCTTTCCAAAGCGTTTTTCTCTCTGATATTTTATGTGGAAAGTCAGCAGTGATGTTTCTCATGAACCGTTCAATAAAGTGACAAAGCGTACAAGGTTCAACTCTTTGCTAATGCCCTGCAGCTTTCAGGGATTCCTCCTCCTTTAGCACCAGATTAGGTTGGAGTTATGAGCCACATAGGAGCCAGTACTGTTCTCAGCTTCTCCTCTTAGAAAAATAACTGTCACATTCGACAGTTTCCGTGAGCTCAGCTTAACCGAAGCTCAGGAATTTGAGTAACGGAAAACACTCCATTCATGTAAACCTGCGTCTCTGTGGTCTGCTTTGGTTTGAATGATTTATTTTTTTTTGTATGTGGGAGGAGTTATTGCTTATTGGATGTCCATGCTACATTTAAAAGTTTCTGTGGTCTTCCTGCTTCCCTCAGTGTGGGCCTCAACCCTTTCCAGTGAGGGAAACCAGGCAAGGATCTGTGAGAAGAAAGTAATTCCAGCTCTTTGGTACATGAGTGCACACACAAGACTTTTGTAATGATCCAATACAGTGCCAGAGATAAAGCTCTTTTTGGGTCTACAGATAGGTGTCGACATGTAGAAACTGGTTCACATTGTTGTTTGGGGACACTTGTCCACAAGTTCTTCTGAGTGATGTTTTCTGTCCAATGCTGAAACACGTCTCTCCATCCGCAGGACATGAAGACCCAATGATAGTTTGGGAGTAATTAATGATTAAATAGTGTTATAACTCTCACAATTACAAATCGTAACAATCTTGACCCAATAGAAGAGCTAAGATAAATGTTTGGGGTGTTGTGCACTAGTCCTGAGCGACATGGGCATGCATATCCGTATTGACATAAAGTACGAGTTTCTGAGAAAAAATGATATCTGCTCTAAAAATATAGTTTTATCTCTAGTCAGTATGGATTTTTGTAATCCTGATTCTACTCCTGCTTTTTTGTATGCGCAGAAGACTGTGAGGAACGAGAGCAAGAAGAAAGAAGGAACGGTGTAATGTGAGAAGAGTTATGAGAATGGAGGGTGGTTGTAGTTAAAGGTGGCGATGCAGGTAGAACTAGGGCTCTATTTAAGGATGTTTGAGGAGTCTGATGGTTTAGTATAGATTCTGACACTAAAAAGGTCTCACAGCTGTTGTAGAAATGTATCCTGTCGGGGTAAACAAATGTACCCCATCCCATTATTCTGTTTTGGGTGGAAATGAAACTGTGTAGACAGACAGACTGAATCATTAATGCAATTTCGTACAATTATGCAGAATTACAGGTGATCTGAATTGAGTATCACAGTGTTGTCTCATGTCCAAGCTTGAAATGTGAGTGTTCCAGTTTTTCATCCCACTGTCACACCAGTAATTATGCAAGTCATCAACACTCTCTTTCATGACCTAGAATTTGCAGCGCTATTTTCACTCTTTTCCATTAAGCTCTGCAAAACCGTTAACTTTGCCCTATAATCATGAGATTGCCGAGCGGCAGACGGATCCATCCATCAGCAGATAAACGATCCATATTGCGTATTTGTCTACTGGTAAAGTGACAGTCATCTTTTGCACATGTGGACGCTCAGTAGTGTTCATTGCTTTTAGCTGAAATAGCAGTCTGTGCTCTTGAGATTCTAGTAATAAATCTGCTTCTCGCTCTCTTTCGCTGTATCTCTCTCACTGTGTGTGTGTGTGTGTGTGTGTGTCTTTGAGCTCATACAAGCAGGTTTCTATATTTCTGAACCCTGTTATTAGGGGCCCTGAACTCAGGGGAACTAGCTAGAAATATCTCACACATTAGCATCTTATGAAAGCTACCAAGAGGAATATGTACTTTAATGTATATAGGGGCTTTATTGCACTTTCTTTTAAATTAAAAAATGATGAACATTTCGATAAATGCGAGTCTAAACGTGCAGGGTCCGAAATTTTCATTCTTTCAATTGCAATCCATTCACTTGTGTTGGATTTCTGTTTGGAACTTTATTCCGGGTGCTAATTCCACTGCAGCATACACATACACAGACAGTAAGGGCAATTACTGTGAAGACACACATTTAGAGAACCTAACATGTCAATGTGGAAGTAAACTGGAGTAGCTGGAGGAAACCACAGGCATGGGGCAAACGTGTATAATCCACACAGTGAAGATCCAGGCAATTTTACCTGTGAATTAAATCTACCCCTCTGTTCTGAACCAAGGTGCAGCCCCTGCACCTGATGCTCAAACCTGTTATAATTTTTGTCATGTATGTATATCATTTCAGCCACCATAAATTGGTGGAATTACCAAAAATCATTGAGAAATTGTGATTGTCAGCAAATCTTTTCTAAAACACAGTTTGGTTAGTTTCATGTTTATTTTTTTTAGGAGCATAGACATCTGTAAACTGAGTAGGTGTCAGATAAGCAGACTGGGTCATATATTTATTTCAAGACATTACTGAATGATATTTGGATTTAAGAGTAGCAAATGCTATGAGTGTTTGGTTGAGGCTGTGGGTAGTTTGTCAGAGAGCGATGGCATGTTGATGGTAACAGGCTTTTTGTCAGTGTCAGCAGCGGGATGTGTAGCAGTGACACCTTCATCCATCACAGCTCTTTACTTTCGCCCACCTGTCTCTAGCCGTTTAGAGTCGGGTCACTCCAGCAACACTTTTCCCTCTTCTTCTCACTACCAATAATGTTTTTTTGTCTGTTTTGAAGCCTGGTGCTTCCAGAAACACAGTTTGACCACAATCATCATCATATTATTGTATTATCACAACTAATACCACAGGTATCATCTTTATGCACATTTAACAGCAAACACCCAAGAGAATATGCTGAGGATTGCATATAATACTTTTAATTGCTGCTATTCCGGCGTGATATCATCGATTTATACCTTTATGATACCCAGTGATCTTTATCTCCTATAGTATCATGGTCTTGAATGATAAATAATATGCAGGGATAAACCGGTACCACACAAGCCCACGTACGGTCTACTGTCTATATTTAAAGTGTTGTGGTAAAGGAGTGCCCCGATACACCATCTGGTATAAGAGCATAAACAAACATCTAAATAACGTGCCGGTTTTTGTGGTTGTGCTGGAAAAAAAATGGTTGGATTCCACAGCTTTACTTTGACCAAAGAAATCTGTGATGTGATCCTTAAAATAAAGGGCTTAGTCTGGTCATTAGTGAGAGTTTGCCTCATGGCTCATAGCTTTTGATCCAAATCCCGTTTCTCAAGTGCGAACTACTGGAATATCCTTGAAATAATCAAGCAGTGCATCCGTGCTTTCTTCTGCATAGTACAAGTGGTGTATTGGACCTTGGACTAAGTGACGCTACAGGTGGAGAATGATTGGGATTCAGATTGAAGGCTGTTTTGTGAGTGTATGTGTGTGTATGTTTGTGTGTGAGTCTGACGAGGCATGGGATTTCAGGTTGCTCACCTTTTTTTTTTTTTTTTGATTGGAATGCGTCTTGTTACCTTGGTTACAGTGGAAGAGGTATTATATTTTAGAAAGAGGTTTTGTTGCCAAGTCTAAAGTGTAAGCTTCTTAATGAACCACTCATTAAGCTACTGCTGGTGTTTTCTGTCGCATCAGCAGACTTATATTTGTAGTGACTTCTGAACTCTATTGTAACTGATTCCATGTTCGTCACATCAGTATTAGTTTCTTACTTAAACACGAATAATGACCAATCTGCAGAATTGTAGAATATCATTTTACTTTGTACTTTATTTGTCCCCAAGGGGAAATTTGATGTAGCTTAAGAACACACACACACAACTCAAGACGCAGTACAGCAGACATCATTCACAGATAAGAACAGATACAAACACATGAATAAATTATAGAGTGCATGTTTGATTAAAATTATAATTTGTGAAGCAGCATCAGTGCTTTTATTCAGTCAATGTTCAGCATGTATTAGCTGAACTGCCCTATGGAGGAAGGTCATGCACACGGTGTAGTGTAAAGTCTACATCCTGAGGGGAGCTGTTCAAACTCAGAATATGAGTGGGGTCCTGTAAAATCTCTTGTGTGAGTGGACTTCACAGTCTGCTGATAGCAAAAGGTGGTAAGAGAACGAATACTTTAGGTTGCTCAGTGATCTTTGAGCAGACTTGAACCACATTCAGCAGACAGTCGAAGATTATTCCCAGATGCGATACCAATACCTGGTGATCCAGGATCAGCCGATAGTAACTATATTCAAAGGCAGTGTTTACACATTTGAAAAGTTTTAGGTCTATGGAAAAAGTATACATGCACATATGCACAGTTCCATCAAACAAAACGGCATACAGTTTTATAGTTTTATAAAAACTTCCTGCAAGAATTGATATCTGCATCTGGGTATCAGTCGTCTTTATGGCCGATTCCGATACGATACGTGCTGGTATCTTTACTGATACAGATACTATAACAGTATCAGTGCAACACTTGCAGATATTTATTATTTTCCACATTTTCCACTGCCTATTGTCTATTGTCAGCCAAAGTATCACCCTTTGGCCTATTACCTGCCACAAGGGGCTGCTACAGTAAGTCAATCACATTACGATTTGTCACATTTTACTCCCTTTCGAGCATAGGCCATGTCTCTAATTCACCTAGCATGCATGTCTTTGGGTTGTTGGGAAACAGAGGTACCTATTTTTTGATGTGGTGTTTCATCATATAGAAAGGTGTATCCATATCCACACTTTGAAATGAGTTAGGTTTATTACAGTGGATAGAATTAAATCAATCGAATTTTGAAAGCACACTATTCTTTAACACATTTCTTGTACTGACTCAGTCTGATGAACTGCACATTAATCAGCCTGCTACTGCAGCATGTGTCGACTCTGCCTACTCAATCTCCCCGCACACACACTGGCCCTAGAGCATTAAAACAGGAGCACTCGCAAGCAAAACCTATACTTTAAATCCAGGCATGACAAGTGCCATCCTTGGTGCCAAGCAGCTTATGGGAAAAGGGTGTAAGATTCTTCTGATCAGTGTTCATAATAAATCTCAATCGCAGAGGTGAATAGAAGGAGCTTGGTCTGTGCTTTCGTCTTGCTGTCAGAGATCAGGTTCATCATAAAGCCATGCTATCAGCCGGACTGCATTTTCTGTCAGCAGTTCTACGCTAATGATAAGTTTTCACATAACACATAAGCATATATTTAGAGAACAGAAGCACCTGCACACTCATGTTGTTGCTGTGAAATGCCAGAAGGCATGATTTAAATCACTCAAGCATGTGGCGAGTGTGTGTGACGCAACTGGCTGAATGCCACACATGTATATTGATGCCCTAGAAAACTCTGAGCATCCAACAAGCTTGACCGAGTCAAAGTCAGAATATAGAATATTGTAACAAAACAGTTTATTTTGCTCAGCCTTAAAAATATGGCTGCCACTAATGATTGCTTTTCTACTGTATCTACTGTATCTTTTGATTGTATTATCATTATCATCAGAAACTGAGTTTGCTGAAGCTGCTATTATTTTATAGTGACTGTAAGCGGTGAAGCAACCTTTTGCACATGCACAGTTCTAATCAGGTTTACGGTTCGCACAGGGTAGTCACAGTGCCAACCAGTGGGGCTAAAAATGGCTGACAACATGCACACAACAAATATCACTGAGAAAAGATTGTAATTTTGAATAAAAATAATTAAATAATGATTTTTTTTTTACATTCCGATATTACATTGGATATTGAATATAATGAGTGAATGATGTATGGACCATGCATGGACCCAGTACGGTGTAGAACTGTTAGTAGACAAAGCCAAAGTGAACTTTATTGTCAATCAAACCATGCAACAGTGTCTTACACACAAGACTGAAATTGCGTGTCTCCAAACTCCAGTGTGTAGTTAGAGGCTATATTTAACATACCACTATCTATAAATTGTACATTAAACATCACTGAAATAAATGAAAACAATGCATTGGTTTTATGTATTTGTCGTCTTCATAGATTTTTTTAGTCCAGCTTTATTTTCTTTATTGTTTGTCTTAGACTTGTGACTGTAATACATTTTAACTTATGAATGTACACTACACTGAACAATCCATAGTAATACCTGACATGTGGTACATGTTCACCAATTAAATGACAAATGAATCAGTCAATCAGTCCACTGCACAGCAGAAGGCAACATTTACCAGCTGTGGATAAACAACTTGAGTTATGGAAGCCTGGAGATATGATGCCAGTATTTCAGCAGCAGCTGTCTTTGTGGACTGTTCCTGTACCACGGTTTTATGAGTGTAACAAGAGTTTAGAAAATATCCAGTGGAAGGTTTCAGCGGCTGGCCACATACTGTATAGATGATCTGAGAGGCAAGTGTCAAACTGTTTAAGCTGCTGCAGTGGTCATGGTTCAACTTGTGTATGGGTGTATGAATCCATAAAGTGGACTAACTGTTATTAGCCGGGGTTTTCTAAACCACCCACTGGAGTGGAGGCATAAGACAATCCCTGTGATCTACCAGTGGAGATAAGTCATTGTCTCAGACTGTCTGTGGTTATACCTGTTACTGTAAGGACATAACCAAAAGTATTTGAACACCTGTCCACCGCCCCCGAAGTATGATGATATGCAAAGTATAAAAGACAGCGTTGTACAGATGGCTTTGTGTATTGTAGCATTAGAGTTTTCTTTCTCTCGAGCTGAATTTATTCGAGTATGACATTGTCCCTGGTGGTGGCTCATGAAATGATTGTTCCACATACAGACCCTTTCATGTGGACGTGTGTTTAATCAAAACTTATTTACACTCGGACTAAACATAGTGTCACGCAGAGTGTAAATAAAGCCACTGTTCAGTGAGGAAAATCTGCTGATCTTTTAAAAACCGATCTCTCTGTCTCTCTTTATCTCTCTCTCTCAATAATTCTTCCACTCTTTCCCTCCCCATTTCTTTGTCCTCTCACACTAATTCCTATTTACATTCTCTCTGCCTCTGCGTCTTTTTGTCTCCCTTCTCTCTACTTCCACATGTCTATCTATTTCTACCCGTCCCTCTGCCTTTCTGTTTGTCTTTTTTCTGCCCCATTTCTTTACCACTCTCTTTCATACACTTATTCTGGCCCGTCTTTGCTTCCCCAGCAGCCACACTCGTACTCACTCACTCACTCACTCACTCGCATTCTGTCTCTCACATACACGTATTCTGCCCCTGTCTTTCTACCGTCCCTCTCTCTACTTCTGCATGAAATCCTCTCTGTATGCAGAATTTAGCTATAGCTATATGATCTCGTATATCCTTTAGTATTATTATTATTATGACTGTGACTCATCTTTTTTTTTTAGATGATTTACAGAATAATCCACATCTGCTTCTGATTGGATTCAAGTAATTACAACAAAACTAATTCCTACAGTAATCACTATGATTAAAGTTCTAGCTGTTATTGTGTAGCTGTTATTGTGTTAAGTACAGGTGGTCTCTCATTCTGTGGGAAACAGCGAGGCAACTTGTGTGACTTGTTCAGGTGTGTGTGTGTGTATATGCGAGTATGTATGTGTGTGTTGGCATGGCTCCAGTTGATGGCCTGTAATCTGTGTGTGTCCTGTAACAGAAACTCCCTTATAACAAGCCTCTGCTCAAGCTTCTGTGAATAGGAAACAGCTTTTAAACTGTGCTGTCATTTTCACGTCAACAGATGAATCAAAGGAAGACACAAACCTACTGTATCATTACCCACCATGGTTTCCTGCAGGTAACACAATCCCAGAGAGAGGAGGGCTTTTATAGGTGCACCTTATATGCGGGTACCTTACAGCGGTTAGCACTTTTATTAACGGGTGGGCGATATGGCATAAATATCATGATCATGATATTCAGGCTGGATCACAGGCCACATTTTAATTCATACCTTTCTTTAATAGTTGTTTCATAGTGCTTTTGCAGAGCAACCAGGCTGAGTGGCTGTGTGTGTGTCTGCACACACTCTAGGGACAAAGGGAGCAGGTAGACAGACATTGACCCAGACAGAACAGTGTTCATTCTGAGAGATGAGAACGGAAATATAAAAGTGTGCACCATGAGGCTTCGTCCTGCAGTGACCCTTCACCTCCCTCTTCATACTGTATAAATTCATTATAAAAATGACATTAGGCACTATATATTTCACTGAAGTTGAAAGTAAAATGATGAAATTGTACAGTGTGATCAGGATTCTCATTTGCACTCGAGTGATATTGGAAGTTAATTGATCAGTATTTTGTGCACGTGTGCTATAGACTTACAACTAATTCCCCACACGAAAATGTCAGCCTACTGCAACATGGCATTTACACCACCCTGTAGTTCTTCATGTACATAGACTGATGTATTTCTAAACTAAAGGCCAGTATTTTCTTTATTTTACTTTTATCTTAGACTAGCATGCATTATCTGTTTTTAATTAGTCATGGAAGCTATAGAATTATTAATAAGCAAAACTGTGTACGTTTTCCAGACATTAAAACTACAAAGATGGCCCCTAGACTCAACACACACACAGTCCTGCCACTCTTACTTCTTTAATGCTAACTTAAACATTTATCATTGACTGTTATCAGTTGAAACTACTTTGTGTCACAGTAAAATTTTATGTTTATTATTGTTGTATTCTGATTATTTTAAATCCTCCTTTCCCATGCCTGATTCATGAAGTGCTCACTGAAATCAGATCATCATAGATCCTTGGGAAAGTCTGACATCAACCTTTCTTGTATTCTATTATTCTACACATCTAAATCCTTGATTTGTCCCAACCATTGTATGCAAACACAGTGGCCAAGACAATGTCTATTTAGCATTTCCAATTCAGCTATCATGTATGTCTTTGGACTTTGAGAACAGAACAACCGGAGTGAACTCACTGCTTTGCTGTGAAGCAGTTGCACTACCCACTGCATCGCCATGCATTAAAATAAAACCATTGCACCAGATAAAACAGTGTTATACGGCACGGTCTACTGTTTTATTACAAGGAATGAATTATTTGGATGAATAGATGCTTGTACAGTCTG
>JAOUQV010328230.1:0-11543 GCA_028565295.1 Aspidoras spilotus
TAAATATAATCTAATAATCACATTAAATATAATCTAATTATCACAATAAATATAATCTAATAATCACAATAAATATAATCCAATAATCAAATTAAATATAATCTAATAATTACAATAAATATATTCTAATATATTATTGATAAATTACATACATACTTCATAAATATTCACATGTATTACTACATTAATGCACCAAGAATCATCAAAGTCATAAAATTACACCCAGTAAATAAAAGTTGTCTCTGATCTTAAAAATAGTTTTCACTAATTATTAATAAATCGTTAATAAAAATCCTGAAACAAAAACAATTAAATAATGAGTTCAATCATTTATAACAAAGTAGGAATTATTTACAATAAAATAAAAGTACTGGTATCATATCAGAATCGTATCAGTATCATATCACTTCCTACTTCCTGCATTCTGTTTCTCTTTGACATCATCACACCCTCCACATTACACACTGCCGCTTTAATCTGGGACGCTGCTGAGATTATTCATGAGGTTTCATTTATTACAGTTTTTCATGAGTCACTCGGTTTCATCCTCCAAATGAAGCAGGAATACATTTCAACTGATGAGCTTCTGAAGAACCAATCACTTCCCAAAACACTCCGTCAACAACATTAATGACAGAAATGTAAAAAATTACTGCAACTTAATGCTGCGGTAGTTCAGAAGATAGACTGTAATCCCTGGAGAGGAGAAGGAGGAAGAGGGATTGGGGGCAGGGGTTTGATTGAGTAATTGTTGATGTAGAGATAAATCAGATAATAATAAAGAATTCATTTCTCTCTGAATAAAGATAGTGATGATGTATCAACAGAAGAGTTAAAAATAATCACATCCTGGTGTTTTTTTTCAGATTATGTCAGTTATATGGTACAGTTGTATTGAAATGCGGGAGGAAACTGGAGTTCCCGGATCAAACCCATGTGAACACAAAGTGAATATGCAAACTAGACACAGAAATTTGCAGAGTCATCCCACCCGGGATCTTCTTGCTGTGAGGCCACAGTACTATCCACTGATCCACTGTGCCACCCCAAATACTTATTTTCCACCATAATTTACAAATAAATTAAAATCCTACAGTGTAATTTCTGGATTCTTTTCTTATTTCGTCTCAAAGTTGTAGTGAAACCTCTGATGAAAATTACACACTGACCCTCATCTTTATAAGAAGGAGAACTTACACAAGCATTGACTGACTAAATACTTTTTGACCCAAGCGTAGATACATATATACAAACACTGTCCGGCCAAAAAGGGGTCATTATCTGGACAGAACTAAGAAAATATGTAAAAACCTCCCGTTGGATAATTACTAATGTGCCCAAAGAATGAGGTCAGCTGACTACCTGAATATAATCCTTTAATAGGAATACCCTCATGGTTCAGTTGGTATATACCACCAGGTAATGTATTTATATTCCTGATGGCTCAACCATATTGCAGGATAGCAATGCCAGGATTCAAGGAGCTCAAGTAACGAAAGAATGGTTCAGAGAGAATGAGACATCATTTAGCCACCACAGTGTCCAGACCTGAACTGCACTGAGAATGTTTGGGAGGTTCTGCAGAAGACTTTGTATAAAATAAAATATCTTAGGAAAAGTTAATATAACTCTGGTGAGCCACACCAATTGGTGTGTGTATGTGACCGTTTATGGCCGGGCGGTGTACTGTACATCTGTGGGTCAGGTTTTGATTGCTGTTTAACTCTAGTACCTTGTTACATAAAAGTGACTCATCTGATGCTCCACCCACTAACTTCTATAATAACCAGGTAACATTTATCAGGGTAAATCGTATTTTGTTGAAGTCAAACACACACACACACACACACACACAGGTGATGTTTAGTGGAACAGAAGAACAGGGCGAAGGTGGTAATGATTATTATAAACCTACCTGCAGAACTGAGTGACCCACTGGACTGTTTTCAGCAAGTTCCCCTTCGTAGTGTGAGCGCTCAAATTTAGGGATGTTGTCATTGGTGTCTGTAATGGTGATCCTCAGGAGGGCACTGCTGTAGCGTGGAGGATACCCTCCATCCACCACTTTAATGGTAAGATCGTAGGAGTCACGTTGTTCTCGGTCCAGATTCCCCATCACAATTAACTGTGGAAGTTTCTCATCCACGTTCTCCGCCACCTGTAGGCTGAACAGTGATGCTGCCTCTGGTCCGGTGGTCAGAGAGTAATCTGCAATTCCATTACTGCCTGTGTCCTTATCTGTGGCCACAGGGATGGCAAACAGCATCCCCACATGTGTGTTCTCGGGAATGGACAGGGACAGTATGGGCGAGGAGAACTGAGGCGTGTTATCATTCTCATCCTGAATTTCAATCCGACCTTCGATCAGCCGCGGACCGGAACCTTTTAGTAGGTCTGTGATGGAAACCTCAAACTCCAAGAAGCAGGGGTCCCCCTCAAACAGGTTACGACAGTCTTTCAGAGTCTCACGGTCGATGGGAACCTCTGTGGTGAAAATATCACCAGTTTTACCATCCACCCGCAGGTAGGGGGCACCCACCTCCAGTTTGTACAGGTGCCCCGAATCAGGAAGTCCTTGATCTGAGGCTAAACTGCCCACAAGTGTGTTGGGCGGTTGTTCCTCCTGCAGATGGTACATGATGGAGCCCAGAGCTGGAGAGATAAAGAGAAGGATGAGGGCTGTCCAGGATGACATAATTGACTTCATCATCCTGTGAGGAATGGTCAATCTTATCCTGCAAAACACACACACACACACAGTGTTAGCTTTAATAAATAAAAGAGAGAAAAAGATACAGACTAAAAAGAGCAGATCCATTCCCAATCTATCCCACCATGATTCTGGACTATAGTTTTCCCAGGAACTCAAACCCCAGAGGTCACAGAGGTCAATCTGACAAGGTCATGTTATGTGTTTTATTTTCCAAAAGCAACATAAGTACAGAGCATCATACTGATGAAGATGAGACAGAGAGAGAGAGAGAGAGAGAGAGAGAGAGAGAGACAGAGAGACAGAGAGAGAGAGAGACAGAGAGACAGAGAAAGAGACAAAGAGACAGAGAAAGAGAGAAATAGAGATATAAATATAAAAATATAAATCTTATAAAGAAGCTCAAGAGTTCAAAGAAGAAAGACAATTATCTAAATGTGTGTGTGTGTGTGTGTGTTTCATGAAGTCTACATCACTGTTAACGAGACAGAGCAGAGAATTTAGCATCCAGTTCACACACACACACAATAACACAGAATTTTCCGTGGGAAAGGATGTGTGTATCATTTTGAATACTCAGTGGACTGAACCAAGATTCCACTCAGTAACCCTAATCACACACACACACACGTACACATATACACACATCACATATAGAACACATATACACACACAAATACTGTATATACACATACACTCACATAAACACACATACACATATAGAAAACTTATACACACACATATATAGAACATATACACACATCACATATAGAACACATATAGACACTCAAGCATACACACACACATATATATAGTACACATATACACATACACACACATATATAGTACACTTATACACACACAAGCACACACACATATATAGTACACATATACACACATATTCATATATACTCAAATATACACACACACACATATATAAAACAAATACACACACATCACATATAAAACACATACAGGGGCAGTTGTAGGCTTCTGGTTAGGGAACCAGCCTTGCAACCGGAAGGTCCCTGGTTCGATTCCAGGTACCGACAAGTCATGGCTGTAGTGCCGTAGGGCAAGGCACCTAACCCCCAGTTGCTCCATGGGCGCTGTGTGTGTGTTTCACTGCACGGATCTGGGTTAAATGCAGCGGATCCATTCCGCCGTGTGTAAAACATAGTGGCAAAATGTATTACTTTTTTTTACACACATAAACATATAGAACACATATATACACACACACACACACACACATATATACACACAAACACGCACACACACAGTATATACACATACACTCACATAAACACACATAAACATATAGAACACATATACATACACAACGAATAAAATTGTAGAAGTTAATGTTTATATTTAGGGATTAATATGTAATTAAATGTTAATAATAATAATAACAGTAATAACAAAATAATAATAACAACAATAATAATAATAATAATAATTTAAACCAGTGTGGGATATTTAACAGTTTAAATGTATTAAACAGAACACATGCCGCTTTACACATTCGGAGTGTGTGTATCATGCAAAATCAGAGTTTAGGGAAAACTCCTTCTATTGTCATTTAAATGGCCCGTCTCTCACACACACACACACACACACACACCTTTAACAAGACAGAATTTACAACACACAGAGGTGTGAAAAATCTACACACACACACAAACACACCTTTAACAAGACAGAATTTACAACACACAGAGGTGTGAAAAAATCCACACACACACTGTGCTTTTCAGATTCTCAGTCAGGAGTGTGTGAGTTCTGTAACACTCAGGTAGAGTAATTTCAATCACAACAGACTGTACACATATACGCACACACACACACACATTCGTAAAAGATGGAGAATAATTATTTTTTATTCTGTGTATTTTTGAGAGAGAGAGAGAGATAATTCACTGTATAATGATGGAGCCAGCACAGTGGCACAGTGGCACAGTGGGTGATGCTGTCGACTCACAGAAAGAAGGACCCGGGTTGGACCTTAAATGGGGAGAGCTGGGATAATTTTGTGTGGAGTTTTCATGTTCTCCCCGCGCTTGCACTGGTTTTCTCCAGTTACTCCGGTTTGCTCCCACACTACATAGACATGCATGCTACGTTACCTGATGTTTCTAAAGTGAGTGTGTGCACCTACGATGGATTGGTGCCCTGTCTAGGGTTGCTCCTACCCTTGCAACTAAGAGTTGTCAGGTGGCACCAGCTGGCCCATGACCGCTTGTGGATTAAGTGAAAGAAAATAAATAAATGATAATGGAGGATTATGCATTTTGAGCTCTTTATGCACACAACATCGACATTTTATCCCAAAATCATTTTGCTCTATCTCTCTTTTATTCACATCACACACAAGATAATAATACACAGATGTACACCCCAAACACACACACACTCAGAGGGAGGTTAACAGATTTAACAGGCTAATTATTATTCTTGATTCTCTCCCACTGACGCGCTTTTAAAGATCTATTCATTATATTTTCCTCTTTGTTTCATCTAAAGTAGTGTATTGTCTGTCGTGTGGTGTAGTGTGTAATGTATAGTGTAGTATAGTGTATAGTGAGTATAGTATAGTGTATAATGAGTGTAAAACTTCCTGGTAGATAGCTGCATTGACCTTGGACTTTAGAAAACACAGTGGACTAACACCAGCAGATGACATGGCACCCCAAACCATTACTGATGGTGGAAACTTTAAAATAAACCTCAAGTGACATGGGACCTTGATTTTCAAGGGAAATGCAAAATTTGCTTCGATCAGAGAACTTAACTTTGGACCATTCAGCAGCAGTCCACTCCCTTTTGTCTTTAGTCAGTTTTGATGCAGTCTTTTGTTGAAGAGTGGCTTGACACAAGGAATCTGTAGCCGAAACCCATGTCTTGCATATGTCTGTGCACAATGGTTCTTAAAGCACTGACTTCAGCTGCAGTCCGGTCTTTGTTATTCTCCCCCACATTTTGGAATGAGTTTTGATCACAATTCTCTCCAGGGAGCTGTTATCTCAATTGCTTGTCCACTTTTTTCTACTCCATCTTTTCCTTCTCTTCGCCTCTGTATTAATTTTCATGGACACAGAGCTTTGTGAACAGCCAGCCTCTTTAGCAATGACATTTTGTGTCGTTAAAGGTGTCAGTGGTTGTCTTTTGGACAACTGTCAAGTCAGCAGTCTTCACTATGATTGTGGAGACTACAGAACTAGATTGCGGGAACATTTAATGTGGCGTTGAAGGTGTTTTGAGTTAATGAGCTGATATATAAGTATGTGTGTAATGAATGTTTATAATATACAAGTTTCACTTTTTACATGGAATTATGGAAACAAATCAATTTTTTCATTGAGATTCTAATTTTATGACCAGCTTCTGTAGTGGGTGTAGAATAGTGAGAGCAGTGTAGTGTATATTGAGTATATAGATACATAGTAGTAGACAGATATAGGTGCATACGAAACTACATACAAACACACACACACCCACAAACAAATACACACTGACATACAAACACACACATAGTGTAACCATTTCCCTTCGTTCACAGGCACTGTGGGTTTTACTGTGAGTGCGGCTTTTCCCTGTGAGTGTGTAGTGTGTGTTTGAGTGTGTAAGTGTGTAGTGTTTGTGTGAATGTGTAAAGTGTCTGCTGATGATTGTAAGGAACCTGAGAAACTGGTTTTTCTTTTTATAAAGAAAAACAAGCAGAGGACAAGACGGTCCAGCTGAACCACATTACACACACACATACATACACAAACACAGACTTCCTCCTGTCTAGCACACACACACACCTGTACATCAACACTTCCTTTTTAATAGTTGTTCTACTGTGATAAATATTATGATAAATAAATGATTGATCATTCATTCATCATATCCATTAATCAATTATTTATTTAAACTTTAAGAATAATTTAGTAATTAAATAACTAAATTATACTTAAAACATTCTATATAACACACACAGATACACACAGAGATACACACACACACTGAGATATACACACACACAGATACACACGCAGAGATACACACACAGAGATTTACGTGCAGAGATACACACACACAGCGATACACACACAACCACATACACAGAGATATATACACACCGATACACACACAGAAACACGCACACAGACAAACACACACAGACACACACACTCAGATACACACACAGAGATACACACACAGAGATACACACACACCCACAGACACAGAGATATACACACACAGAGATCAGGAACGATAATCAATAACACATTTATTACTGATATACCGGTACTGATGTTTATGATCGATACATCACTGATCAGATCCACAGGTAAAGATGGACTAATAATAATGATCATGATAAATGTGTGTGTGAGAGAGAGAGAGATGTGAGAGAGAGAGAGGCGGATGTTTCATTTTTTTTTAAATTAAAGACAAAAAGATGCTCAAGTCATCACACACACACACACACACCAGATAAATAATTATCAACACACTCATAAACACCTTAGAAATAGAAACTAGCGCAAAATCACACACACACACACACACCTCGGTCCTGCTCCGAAACTTGCTCTTACCGGGCTAGATGTAAACTCCTAACACTCAGCAGATCTCCGTTCTTCCGTGTGTGTGTGTGTGTGTGCGTGTCACACACTCCTGCGCGGGTCCTTTATCCAAATGCAGAATAAAATCCAGAACAGAAAAATGATCCTGTTTCTGTGATCCGGTGCTGAAACTGTGCGCCTCGTTTTCGCGCGCGCGCACACACACACACACCGACACACACACACCGAAACAACAACTCACACACGCTCGGTCACGGCGCAAAGGAAACCCCGAGCGCGCTCCGGTGTCTTCAACAGCCCCGGTGTGTGTGTGCGCGCGCGCTTGTGTGTGATAATGATGACAGTGATGAAGAAGATCGTCTTCCATACGTTTCTCTATTCATCTCATACCCTCACACACACGCGCACAAACACTTTTCACGCGCGCAAAAATAAGCGGATGAATTCGGATCTTCTGCGCGCGCTCCCGATAAAGTCCGGTTTATTGCGTCCTCCAGAGAAAATCTGCCAGTGATACACTCCTCCTCCGTGATCTGTCTATCTCTCTATCATTCCGCTCCTCTGTCAGCTCGGAGTGTGTTCCCTTCTCACGGCGTCTGCGTGTGTGTGAGAGAGACGCGGAGCTCCGGAGCCTCACAGTGCGCAGTGTATAGCTCACGGAGGAGTGAATATCTAACACACACATTCTCTCTCGCTCTCTCACACGCATCAGGATACAGGCGGGGCTAAAAGAGAGTAGGCGTGGCCTGTGGATAACGCAAAAAGCGAGAGAAAGTAAACTCGATTCATTTCCTCCCCAATATAATTTGTGTACCACGTTAAGTGTGTGTGTGTGTGTGTGTGTATATGTGTGTCCATCGATGGGCTTTTAACGCACATATGTCACGTGCCTCAGGAGCAGTAATAAAGGTAATAAAGAGTCTCGAGATAAACACCTGTCTTAGGTAGTTAAAGGGGCGTGGTGTGGGGCAATATACTGTCCTCCTGAATACACATCTGAATCTGAATGTGCATTTCTCTCTCTCTCTCACACACACACACACACACGCTTTTGAACGCTGATTTTCCAAGATCGCGTGCTCAGTGAATGAGTCTTTGCACTTCCGGCGCCACCTACAGGTGGGATATGAACGCGTGCACGATTAATAAAGCGCGTTCGCCTAGTGGGAGTTTTCCAAAGAACGTGCATCAGCAGATATTCTCAACCTATCTGTATGGTACACACACACACACACACACACACACTCTGACTCATGATCCTCAGAGTAAGATTATAGATTATTTTAATATGTTCAGATGCTACACTTTCTGTGATAAAGAGATCGAGGAGGGTTGGGGTTAGTGTGAGATCATCGAGGTTATACTGTTTGATAAACCATCATGTTATTGTGATGGACATGCAGTCACATGACCTCGGGAACACTGTATACACTGTATACTCTATTGACAATAGTATTCACTCACCTGTCTTGACTCACATGTCCATCCATAGGTTTCAATATGACGTCGGTGCCTTTGCAGCTAAAACAGCTTCAACTCTTCTGGGGAAAATGTCCACAAAATGTCCTGGTATGCTGAAGAATTCATACACCTGTGTCCATGGAAGTGATTGGAACTCCTGATTCCGATCATTTGGATGGGTGAGCGAATACTTTTGGAAATATAGTGTATATATGATGGAATTTGAAACCTGTTTCATTCAGAGAGGAAGATGTTTCTGAATGTTCTAGAGAAACAGAGGTAAATTCTCTAGACCTGAACACAGTGGGAACGTGTTCACACTTCACACGTGTTCACGCTTCACATTACACGTGTTTGAGACGTACAAGATCATCCAGACTGATTCCAATGACTAGAGTATTCAGAATATTCAGAATAGATTGTGTTTACTGACGTGTCTTGTGTAAGTCGCTCTGGACAACGGCGTCTGCTAAATACTGCACAGTTAAATGTAAATAGACAAAATCTGTGATGTCATCAGTCACCACAGTATAGGTGATATGTGTGTGTGTGTGTGTGTGTGTGTGAATGTAACATTGATACAGAGGATTATTTTGAGGTATTTTAGAGAGAAACACGTGTCGAGTTCTAAAGATCAGTAATAACAATCTGGGTGTGGTATTAAATATCGTCTTCATCTTTCGGCTTTTTCCCTGTCATCAGGGGTCACCACAGCAAGTCCCTCGCATTATGATCTGGCACATGTTTCACGCTGGATGCCCTTCCTGACGCAACTATTGCCCATTGCCCGAGTATTAAATATAATCACATTAAATTCAACTTTATTGTGATTATACAGACTACAGGTTCACACACAAGTGTGTAGTGCTAGTAGTAAACTGTGTAAATGTGCAAAATAAGGTGAGAATGTCAGAAATGCACTGTATATTTGTCTGGAAGAAGGAGGTCTCGTGTGGGAGGTGTCTCTGGAAAAAATCTACAAAGAGTCTGATAAAAATCCAGATCTGAGTACAAACCAGACGTTCACCACTTTCTCTCAGAGGAACAATGGGTAGTGTTCTCGATGTGCCTCAGCCAGGGAGTAGGGGGTGAGTTGTGTGCCCTCATAAAAGAAGTGGTTCAGAGTCGATAGATAGGGACCTCCAGAGCAGAAGGTGGTAGTTTCCATATTGGAGTCAATGTTAGGAAAGTTTCTAATGCAAGATGGAGATTAGGTTCCCATGTCCTAGAGAACAATAAATGAGAGAGTGAGTGACAATTACAGCGTACCTGAATAGATTTGAGAGTGTGTGCAGAAGCTGGAGAAGGAGAAATAAAAAAACCACAGGAAAAAAATGATCAGATGTATGGAGTGGCATTATGAGAAGGTCTGTGGTGGTGCAGCTACATGAGGATACGATTAATTTGATTAACTGCTTTATGGGTTGCATACACACTTTCCATGTGAATGTTGAAGTCCGTAAGAACTACAGGTGAAGAACCATCATCATGAAGTGATAACAGCATTAGGCCAAGCTCCTTAGCATGGTCTCCAAGCTGACCTGGAGCATGGCAAACAACACATAGGTTCAGAAATGCTTAGTGGATGATAACGATAGTAAAGGAAGTTGTGTTGGATAATAAAGTAAGTGGTTGAAATTTCCAAGAGTCAGAAACTAGTTCCACCCGTCCTAGATGTTAATGGAGATGGAGGTGTCTTCAGTAAGAATCAAGGTCTCTGTAAGGGATAAGAGCTAAATGTCCAAGTGAGCAGTGAACGCAGTAATGAAGTCAGACTTTTTTGACAAGTGACTGATCGTTCCAAAGTCCAACAGAGAGTGTGTAGGAATGTGTTTGACACCTGCAGAAGTTAAGTTGTGTAAGATTTCACCGTCTGTTACGAGAAGAGAACCATTTTACAGAAATGTGCTGAAATGAGAAATGAGGAGATATAAACAAGAGAAACAGGAAACTGAGAAAGGAAATAAAGATTCTTGGATGGAGTGTGTCCTGTTGTTGTCCTTGCTCAGTGGACTCACAAAGGTGAACTTGCAGGTCTTTACATGAGGGGACTGAACACGAGGGCTGTCACTTAGTGGAAAGGTAATAATGGACAGAGAATCTCAACTAATCACAGAAATGGAATGATATGTATAGAAGAGAAACTTGATAACCATGTAGAGTAATTAAAGAGATCGGATCACAGACGCTACTTTCCTTACTGTGATTATCTGTGATAGGGATCTACGTGCAGAGCAGTAATTCAATACTAACAGAGACCAGTAAATTCCAACGTGCAGGTTGACCCTGTTTATTTCAGCTGGACAATCTCCAATCTCATTCTATACCAGTTAGACCAGTCTGACCTCATAGAAATAGAGTTTGTGAATAGACACACAGTGTGTGTACGTAGTAGTAGTAGTGTGTACGTAGCAGTTCACAATATTAATCAAAGAATTGGCCTCCATATTAGACAGCTCAGACACGCCCGGTCTCACCCTACACCACACAACTGCTGATGTATGCAGATGATCCTGTCCTGTGTCTCTCAGTGCTCAGGTTCTTCAGGACCAGATCAATTTGTATCTGGCTCAAAATGTTCAAATTGAACCGATCGCGAAGAACCGACTGTGAAATATGGGGTTCTCTATATGGCAGTGAAGTATGGGGTTCTCTATATGGCAGTGAAGTATGTGGTTCTCTATATGACAGTGAAGTATTGGGTTCTCTATATGGCAGTGAAGTATGGGGTTCTCTATATGACTGTGAAGTATGTGGTTCTCTATATGACTGTGAAGTATCGGGTTCTCTATATG
>JAOUQV010328262.1:0-11539 GCA_028565295.1 Aspidoras spilotus
GTCGCTACTTGGAATCGAACCAGGGACCTTCCGGTCGCAAGGCCAGTTCCTTAACCACAAGCCTACGACTGCCCCAACAAGCCTACGACTGCCCCATGGCACGAGAGGACACAGGATCAGGGGGCTGCTGGTTCCGGTCCTCTAATCCGCTTAATGTCCCAGGAAGACAGCAGCTGTGAACATACAAAAAAGACATTAAATATAACACAGAACCACATATTCGCCTCCGATTTATAAACAGATTCATTCTAATCGGAAATGAGATTGAGGTGTGCGAAATTTGCAGTGGCGCGTGTCTCCAGAGCGGCCACGCCCCGAGAACGCCACACCAACACGCGTGCACACATTCACAAACACAGAGACAGACAAACTTACAATGACACACTGACAGACAAACGTAACAAGTCACCGCCCCAGTGCAACCCCAGGGAGGATTTTAGACCCAGATACGCCGCTACCGCTAAATAACATAAGTTTTGCTACTATTATAAAAAAAATCTTAAGGTGTCAAAGTTTTTCAACAGTACTGTATGCAGGTATGGGGTGGCGGTGGTAGTGCTGTTGCCTCACAGCAAGAAGGATCCGGGTGGGGCAACTCGGTAAATTTCTATGTGGAGTTTGCATTTTCTCCCCCTGGTTTGCATGGGTTTTCTCCGGGTGTTCCGGTTTCCTCCCACATTCCAAAGACATGCATACTAGGTTAATTGGTGTCTCTAAAGTGGTCCGTAGTGTGTAAAATTGTATGTGTGACTGTGCGTGTGCCTGTCTGCCCTCTGCGACCCCTTGTGGATTAATCGGAAAAAAATGAATGATTTGTATGTTACTGTACATGTTATAATTAATAATCCATTTAAATCACTTCCACAGGCCAAAGAGTGGCGGGACAGAGCCGAGCACTTTGAAGAATTGTGTTCTGCAGTTGTCCGGATGTTTAACAGGCTCTCCAACGCCCCCAACAGAACTATACTGTACGATCTGTACAACTACATCTGTGACATAAAGAGTGGTGTGTCCTTAGCCAGAGCTTTAGTCAACAGTTTGGGTAAGTACTAACCAGATTGCAAACCTGATTTCAAAAAAGTTGGGACAAAGTACAAACTTTAAATAAAAACAGAATGCAATAATTTACAAATGTCAAAAACTGATATTTACAATAATACATAGACAACATATCATATGTCGAAGTGAGACATTTTGAATGACGGCAACAGCAAAAAAAGTTGGGACGGGGCAATAAGAGGCTGGAAAAGTTAAAGGTACTAAAAAGGAACAGCTGGAAGATCATACAAAGGTCATTTGGCAATATATCATTAACATGACTGGGTATAAAAAGAGCATCTTGGAGTGGCAGCAGCACAGAAGTAAAGATAGGAAGAGGATCACCTATCCCCCTAATTCTGCACCAACAAATAGTGGAGCGATATCAGAAAGGAGTTGGACAGTGTAAAATTACAAAGAGTTTAAACATATCATCATCTACAGTGCATAATATCTTCAAAAGATTCAGAGAATCTAGAAGATTCTCTGTGTGTAAGGGTCAAGGGCAGAAAACCATATTGGGTGGAACTGGACTAATGCTAATCTATTTGTCTGGTTGTTTTGAAACAGGTGGTCGAAATCCTCCTCCATCTCAAGTTATAAATGATGACCCGGAGCCATGGGCCTTCAGAGGTGGACTTTCTGGAGAGTTGCAGGTATAGTTTGTTAGTCTTATTACAACCCTGAATTAAATAGTTAGGGCAGTGCATGAACCAAAGATCTTTTGTCAGGTCAATTACATTTCATTTGTTAATATTCATAACTTCCTGCATTTTTATTATGTTGTTATGGGGCAGTTTCAGGCTTTTTACATTTTTACAGGTGATATCAAAAGGTGCCCACCCAGCAACACTGGGCACAATGGCAGGAACAACACTAGACAGGGTACCAATCCATCACAGGGCATACACACTCAGACACACACATTCACACACTCCAATATACATGTCTTTGGAATGTGGAAGGAAACTAGGGCGAGCAAACCTTCACACAGAAATTTCCTGAGTTTTCCCGCTCGGGGATCAAATTTGGGTCCTTCTTGCCATGAGGAAATAGCACCACCCACTGTGCCACCATGCTGCCCCTGCTACCCCTGAATATTTTTACAGAACATCATTCCTGACGATAATTAGTCTGTGTTTATAGCAGATTCGGAATGCCCCTGAGACGCAAACTGCCACACTGTCACGCACACACAGACACAGATATTAACACATGACATAAACATATGTGACAAGCCACAGCCCCAGTGCAACCCGAGTGAGGATTTTAGTCCCAATCATGTGGCTGGCGCTAAATAACGGCAGCACCGTGACAATTAACAAATGAAAGTAGGTGTGAACATGAAATGGCTCAGGTTCATGCTGTTTGTAATAAAATGAAAGTCAATGAAATGTAAGAAGCAATGTGTGTGTTTTTTTAAATATAGTATTGTCTATACTAGGGGAGGCACGGTGGCACAGTGATTAGTGCTGAAGCCTCACAGCAAGAGGATCTGGGTTCGAGCCCTGGGTGGGGCAATGCCGGAGTATTCTGTGTGCAGTTTGCATGTTCTCCCTGTGTTTCTCCGGGTACACTGGTTTCCTTCCGCATTCCAAAGACATCCATGCTAGGTTAATTGTTGTCTCTTAATTTCCCTGTTAGTGTGTGAATGTGTGCGTGCCCTACGATGAATTTGTGCCCCGTCTAAGGTTGTTCCTGCCCTTACGCCCAGGGTTGCCAGTGACCTCATAACTGGGATAAAGCAGGAATAGAAAATGAATGAATGACTGAATGAATTTTCCATACTGTCCAGACCATTTTTTCTGATCTGGTGTTGTACAATAGACATATTAAGCAAATTTGACTTTGTAACCTAGAGAATGCTTCCGTGCCATGGGAACAGAGATCTGTTTCGTAACCCTCCTGCTACGAGAGTGTACACCATTCGAACATGTAGCCCCAACGATAAGGTGACTGACCACGGATTTGGACAGATATAGCCCTTTTTCTTTTAATGTGTTTTATATCGGAATGCATTATGCTACTGAATAATTGTGTGCATGTGTGTGTTTACTTTGCAGTCTGAAGTTTTGAGATTGGTCAAGGAGATGCAGAATGAGACACGACAGCAAGTTGCATTAATTGGTGACAGGTAATGATCCAGTCCCTTTGACTGAGCTGCATGTTTTGGTGAAAAGAGAGTTTTTAGCTACTAGCATCTACAATCTGTCTCTTATATATGTGTTTGATGCGTATACTTTACGTTAGTCTCTGTGTCCTTTCTCAGGCTAGTAGATGGTCAAATTGCTCCATCTAAACACTGTGATCTCATACTGGAGGACGAGATCGGCATTTGTGGTTTCGCTTTAGCCATCACCGATGCAAAGACAGCCATGACCACATCCCAGGTGAGAGACTCCACAAGAAGGCTGGGCCAGTAACACTAACCTTTTACTGCTAACTCTGAAATATGTAATCATTTAAAAAACAATCATTGTTTTTAGTTAGTGAGGGGGTTTGCATGCCCCCTCCCGTGTTTGCGCTTGTTTTCTCCAGGTGCTCCGGTTTCCTCCTGCATTCAAAAGACATGCATGCGTTAAGTTGGTGTCTCTAAAGTGGCCCTTAAGCTAAGTCGTAGATATCAGGTTTCTAATGGCACCACTTAATCCGTCCATCCATTTATCTGCCCACATGTCAACTCTGGGTGCAAGGGCAGGAACAACCCTAGACAGGGCGACACTCTATTGTAGGGTGCACACAGTCACACTCATGCACATATTAAGTGCAACTTTAGAGACGCCAGTTAACCTAACGCACATGCGGGAGGAAACCAGAGCCCCATGGGGAGAACATATAAATGCCACAGAGACATTTCCTTATTGCTGTGAGACGACAACGCTACCCACAGTGCCATGTTTTACGGTTGTTTGCGCTAAACAACCAGCACTAATGACCAGTAGATATAATCACACTGCAGACCATGTAGTGGTCTGTTGGGTGGGTTTTCTCTGGATACTCCTGGTTTCCTCCCACATTCCAAAGACATACATGATAGGTTAATTGGTGTCTGTAAATTTCCTGTTGGTGTGTGAATGTTTGTGTGATTGTGTGTGCGTGTTCCCTATTATGGATGGTTGCAGCAGCCTCGCTAGTTCACCTCACTAGATTTAAGCTCACGTCTTGAGTGAACCAAACATGGCTGATGATGTGTGACCTTTTTAGGGTTTCTCCAAGTTATACCAGTTATATTGTTATACCAGTAATACAGTGCGTACAGGATCATGTCACAATCGCAGCTGAAGCTGTCCACGGTTGATCAGTTCTCTCAGTTTACCATAGCTGTTGCCTTCTGCTGGGTCTACCAAAGCATTTTTGAGAGTCAACTGAGATAGAAAGATAAACTGGAGGCACTTTATCAGCTATCATATGGTACTTTTTTAAGTGTTTCTAATCCAGTGATGGTTCAGCATTGTTTAGAAAGTCTTCTCAGGAGTAAACAATATGTCTTGTATGCTTTTTACTGCCTTGTGTGTAGTATCCAGAATCGATGTTGAGAGATTTCCCATCTCTCATGACTGTTCAAATCCACCCAAGAGTACCAGATCCAAACACGGCCAAGCGCCTGATCGGGAACATGCTGTCTTTACTACATGAAGCAGGTATGTTAGCAAGACGGTACTGATAGTATGGCGAGATTCACTCGAAAGAGTCCCCTGAATATTCTCACATTTAGGATGGAGCAATCTGAACCAAGTTTCTTTCAAAGAAAAAGATAAAAAACATAACCCATTTTCCATTAATTAATTCAGTTAATACACGCCTTTGGCTGTGGCTCCTCATCAGATATTTCCTTTTCTTACTTTACTTTAGTTTCTTTTTTCTGTCTTTTGTGGCCGTGGTTATGATGGAGGATCGAGTCGGTTGTCGCCGACCCGTTCTTTATTTTCCAAGCTACATTTATCACCGGGTTGTGTCTCGGAAAATTCCGTTCAAATTAATTTTTTTATGCATAAACCGCTTTTAACGATGGACTTTGTCCTAAAGCAGCTTTACAGGAATGTTTTATCCCAGATGAGAAAGCCAGGGGCGATGGTGGCAAGGAAAAACTCCCTGAACAAGTAAGGAAGAAACCTTGAGATGAACCAGACTCATAAGGGAACCCATCCTCATTTGGTTGATGTGATGCAATTTGTATACATCTAATATGTATATGTACTGTATAAGTATATGTCTATGTAATATGGAATATGTTTGCTCTGTGATTGGAGGAAACCGCACCGGTGTATTTTGTTGGCTCTGGACATTATTTGTTGTAGAGTATAATCACTTTTTTTGGTGATTGTTTTTTGCTTATGCGTGGTCATTGAATATTTACCAACCTGTTACTCCCTGATATCGGAGGACGTGGCAGGGGTTGCTAATCGACTCTGCCCTTATTGGTAATGATGCTGCAATCCCTTACCCCACCCATCATTGTAGTGTCCTTGGGTATCTTTAAGGGCGCTATATAAGTTGAATGTATTATTATTATTATAACAAGTATCTACTTTTAAGACTTGTGTTAAAATCTGATATTTTAGGTTGATGTTGATGTATATTTATGCATAAATATAGAAAATAAACTCTAAAGCAGGGGTCACCAACAAGGTGCCCGCCGGCACCAGGTTGCCTGCAAGGACCACATGAGTAGCCTGGGGGCCTGTTCTAAAAATACTTGCATTGGTTATTAAAATTATTTTTAATGCTTAATATTAGATTAGTGCTGGCCAACCTTTGCCATGGATACCAGCTATCAGGCACAGTAAAGAGACGATTTACGTCCGACAACATGGCAGAAAAAAAAAAAATCTGTGTCTCATTTGGCATCAGTGGCGTCAGAAAAGCAGCACAGTCTCAGAACATGTCACACAATCTACCATGCTAACTAACCACCGGGCAGTACCCTACAAGCGGGAAAAGCCCATGAGTTAAATACTGGTAGCCTTTGCATTAATCAGTATCTAAGAAGTAACTCTCACGTTCAAAAAAGCTGGTTGCCACTGCTCTAAAAGGTTCACAGGCTTTCAAGCACCATTGTCATTGTCTGAATTCATCCTCTGTTCTTTTTATTTATAGAATTACACCTGTGTTTTGTAAAATTTCCCAAACGGCTCTGTGTTTCTGTCTGTATCTTCAGGCTCCACTGGTGTTTTTTGCGAGTTCAGATCTAACGACAGAAGAATGTTGGACTTTCTCCGAACTCTGGGTCTGCTCCATGTTCTTACAGTGGACGAACTACACACAGATCTGGTTGTCATGGGAACAAAGCTGTAACTAATGATATGTGCTTTACAAATGTTTATGAGCTTGATTTGATTCCATTCAGTAATTTAACTGTTAAATAAGAAATTATTTAACAACAATAAAGGTTTTACACACAGACTCTGCAGACATACTGTATAAGCTTCACATGGGGACACATTTAGATTTTTTACACCGTCATGGGCTTGTTTTTGGGGCGATATGCGTCATCTTTAAACATCTCTTGCACAGAGATGCCCTTATGAGGGCGTGTTCCCTCACTTATCGCGGGTGGTACGTTCCCGGACCCTTAGCGATAGGTGAAAATCCGCGAAGTAGGGGCACCATATGGTTTTTTTTTAATTATTTATACATTATTTTAAAACTTTATAAACACTTCCCACACTATTAAGCCTGATTTATTCCCCCTCAGCATTTCGAAGTAAAAAAACGTGGTGATAATTTTTTAAGCCTCCTAGTTTATGCTTCCGGTTCCGGTTGAGCGAACGCTAGTGTGTTTGTTTGTTGTCGTTGGTCTAATGCCGTACAAAAATCATTCTGGTTAAATAAATAATTTTCTATTAGAGAGAGAACCTGGACTTCTTTGGACTTTGTCACCTGTCTAACACGAGCCCTCGCTGCCCCGCTACTGTAAGTTGCGAACTTTTCACTCACGCAAGTTTCTAGTTGGTGGTGTAATGTGTCTGACAGGTAGTTTCCGTTTATCCTAGACGAAGTACCTGGGCTGGTCCAGTGATTTGCTGGCTAACGTGGTTTTAACCTGACTGTGTGTACAAGTTGCCATGTGTGTCTTAATAAATCCGATAACTAAAGTCCTCATTGCTTTCGTTTATGATTTGCTTTATGCGTGTGAGAGACCACATTCATATCTCTCCTCTTTGGTTTTCCTCACTGCCTCCTGCCTGGGCCCGCCTCCCTCGTCATATTTATGGACGCTGCGTTGCTATGGGGATAACCCGACGACCACGTTACACTCAATGGCGATCCCGTGAGAAACAAATAAGCAGCGTTGTGAAAATAGTTTTTATGAATTGAGGAGCGTCGCCGAACTCAAAAGCGTTCTGTCTCTTAATCTTAAAAACAATTATTCATGCATTTGTCTTGTCCTGTATTGATTACTGCAACTCGCTGTACCTGGGAATCTCAGGTTGGCACTTAGATGCCCTTACAGTTGAAATAAACACGATGCAGTACGCTTGTGGCATGGCTAGAAAGTTTCTCCACCATTTCTGATTACAGTCCGAACTCGTCTTTATGCCGTTCTGTAGTAATGAGTTGTGATATCCGCTCCGTATACTGACCATCGAATGTTTCCATGTTTCCATTTGTTAAAAAAGGACGTGTAACCAGTGGCACAGGAAAGCTGTGTGATACGTGATGAGTGATATTTCAGAGTTTGCAGAGAAAGACATTTTAAGACGACGAAGAGAGAAATGTATGACCGCCATCTCGTAAGTAAAGGCAAAATTAAAGTCGTGTCAACTGTAAAGACTAGTTGCAGTTTCAAACCATCTTAGTCGGCCCTCTTTAACATGGTCTCCAAATTTTCCAACCTGTGCGGTCCTTCTGATGTTCTCATTTCTAATCCCGTCTATCCTGGTCATTCCTAAAGAGAACCTCAACATCTTAATCTCTGCCAACTCCAGTTCTACTTCCTCCTAGGAAGTAGGAATGTGATTTCGGCATAAAACGTGCCAGAAGGGAGAAGACGAGACACAAAAAATTAAAATAATGGCACAGAGGGAAAGCAATTATTGATCACATTTACCGAAATGTAATACTTCATACAGAAGCCTTTGGTTCATACAGAAGCCTTTGGTGGTGGTGATAGATTGGAGAAACTATTCACATGATTTTCACAGGGGTGACTGGCCCATTTTTCCACACACATACTCTTCAAATCCTGAAGGTTCCGTGGGCCCCAAATATGAACTCGGATCTTTAGTTTCCTTCCATAGATTTTCAGTTGGATTCAGGGCAGCTAATTGTCTGGGCCATTCTTTATTTTGGGATCGTCGTCTTTGCCGAAATGTATGCTCACGTTTCATAACTGATTGGATTGGACGCGGTCAGAAATATATTCACTTCAAATAATTGGTGACATGTAAAATACATATTTTACGCAACATATGTTTAAAAATATACAGGTTAACCAGTGAATAAGAGCATTGTGCTCCGTGTGTAGGCTTCAAGCCTGAAATACATTATATTTCCAAAAGTATTTGCTCACCCATCCAAATGATCTGAATCAGGTGTTCTACTCACTTCCATGGCCACATGTGTATTAATGCTTCAGCATACCAAGACATTTTGGACAAATCCATGCTCCCAACTTTGTGGGAACAGTTTGGAGCTGACCCCGTCCTCTTCAAAACATGACTGTGCACCAGTGCACAAAGCAAGGTCCACAAAGACATAGATGAAAGAGTCTGGTGTGGATGAACTTGATTGGCCTGACCGTAACCTGATAGAAATTCTTTGGGATAAATTAGAGCAGAGACAGAGCCAGGTCTTGTCGTCCAACATCAGGCCTCACAAATGCTCTTCTGGACGAATTATAAAAAAATTCCCATAAACACATTCATAAATTTTGTGGACAGCTTTCCTAGATGATTTGAAGCTAGGGACCAATGTCATGTTGAACCCTATGGATTTGCGAGTTAAGGCAGGTGAGCAAATACATTTGGAAATATAGTGTATCATCTCATCCCAAACAGGAAGTCCATGCTAGCACAGCGACAGATGCTAAAAACCAGTAGCCAGTCTCATCAAGCCATATAATAGCAGGGTTTACAATTCTAGGCAAATCTACATGTGACCGGTTTACACTGTACATTTTTAAACAATTCTATACTGTAGTTGTAATTAATCAAGATTACTTAATTGCAGCGAATCTAATTAATTATTCATTCATTCATTCATGTTCTTAATCCTAGTTTACGGTCACCAATGCCTAGCCAGCAACTCTGGGCGCGATGGCAGGAGCAACCCTAAACAGGGCGCCAATCCGTCATAGGGTGCACACATACAATAACACTCTAACAAGCAATTTAGACCTACCGTGCATGTCTTTGGCATGCGGGAGGAAACCGGAGAACCCGGAAAACACCCACTCGAACACTGGGAGAACATGCAAACTCCACACACATTTCCAGAGTTGCAAGTATACAGAAATACTTTAAATGTAATGAATAAGAAGGTTGCATCATAAAGGGCATGCATTTTAAAACATTTGCCATATCTGCAATGGGGTGACCCCTGGTGGCAAGGAAAAGCGGAAAAAAAACTCTTGGAGTGTGTAAGCATCTGAAGAACGTTTAAAAACTTAATGTCAGCCATGACTCAGTACAGTAACATTCAGTGAGGATTCTCAAAGATGAGATTAAAACAGAAAATAAAACACTCATATGACTGCATAGTTAGTCACCCTTAATTTTTTTTTGCTATTATTCGGAGTGTATCGAATGGATGACTATCACACATTATTACTAATCACTCTATTATTATAAGTATTATTATTATTAATTACACTACAACTGCATATAGGAGTTAGTCAAAAATGATGCGCACTTATGAGTGAAAGTTTCATTATCACTTTGCATACGATCTGTCTCCCGTCACTGGATTAAATGTGTGACTACGGTGCAAGAACAAATGGCTGCCCCACTTGTATGAAAGAAAGAAGCCTATTTAAAAGCAGGGAGATGCTTTTAAAAATAGTTTTTTGACTTTTTTCAACTCAACCTTTTTTTTTTTGAAAGCCCTACAAAGTCCCGGGGTTTCGAAATATCATTTGGTTGGCACTAAGGCAATATGTGCATGATCTAATATAATTAAAAGCAAACTGAAATAAACACAGCTGACTTGCAGCTTCCTTCATTGCCACTTGATCAAAGACAGATCTGTCCTTTGGGTCACTCCAGTTGAGTTGAGCTCCATATTGCATGTTTAAAGTTTGTTACAAATTAAAAAACAGCCCTGAGTTTTTAGCAGCACTCTTCTTCACAGAGATGCTAGGAAAAAACTCACTGTTCTCCACAGAGATGCTGAGGAATGACCTCACCGTTCTCCACAGAGATGTTTAAGGAGAGATCTTGCTGTTCTTCACAGAGATGCTGATGAAAGACCTTAGCCTACATCGACATCGCGGGTCTCCCTGGTTATTACAGTACAGTCATCAGGTGCTTCCCTCAGCAGGTGTACATGGGAACATGACTAGGTACAGTGTACACTACCAGCAGTGCATGCTCATATACATAATCATAAAGGGTCTGTTTATGATATTTGACATAGACACACACACTGCATTGATGGTCACATCCCCACTGACACCTGCATGCAAAATCCACTTTTCTCAACTAGGCTAAATAAACTCCAGCCCTTCGTATTTCACGTCTCCGATCTTTGTCTCGGGTAGCAGGATGCGTCCTTCCAGTGTGAAAGCCGTGATGTAGGTGGCGATTTTGCCTGCGTCCTCTTCAGACTTCAGTGCCAGGATGACGCGGTCATGGGTGTTGGGAACAAACCTGAAGGCTGAAAAGCCGTGTGTGGGGAGAAGAAGCCCGGCTCGGGACACTGAGATGTGGCTGAAATCAGCAGTGCAAGTTAGAAGCAGGTTGGTGGCACGGCGTTCGTCAGCGGTTTCCTCGTAGCGCTCGGAGCTGGCACGGCGCGGGAGGAAAAACCAGCGCTGTTTGTGCTCGCTCCAAACTGCCGACTCGTGTATCAGATAACCTGAGGAGGAAAAGATGAACAGAAGGTTATGACCTGTATGATTTGGTTTGTTCTTTCTTCTCTTCAGGGTCTTCTGCAACACTAACTGAATAATTAATCAATTAATAAAAGTTTGTGAACCCATTAGAATTGAATATTTCTGCATTTTACTGAAATCTGTATGTGATATTAGATAAACAGAAAATTGAAAAACTTTATATATTAAAAAAAAAAAAAAAGTTCCCATCTTTGAAACATGATGGTGGTAGTATCATAAGCCTGTATTTCTAAATATGCGCCAGAGTAAATTGCCATCACTGACGAAACCATTCATTTCAAATGATAACTTCTGAAGAATTGTTTGAGGTAATCCACAATCACTGGCCACTTTTTTGTTGTAACGAGTGGTTATTTGAGTTACTGTTACCTTACACTGTGTTCCAAATTATTATGCAAATAATATTTTCTCAGATTTTCCAAAATTACCTATATGAATTGCAGTCAT
>JAOUQV010328317.1:0-11533 GCA_028565295.1 Aspidoras spilotus
GGTAAACTGTTGGAAGGGCAAACGTTGGAGGAGCAAACTGTTAGGGGGCAAACTGTTGAAGGGACAAACTGTTGGAGTGGAAAACTGTTGGAAGGACAAACTGTTGGAGGTACAAACTGTTGGAGGTACAAACTGTTGGAGAGGAAATCTTTTGGAGGGACAAACTGTTGGAGGTACAAACTGTTGGAGGGACAAACTGTTGGAGAGAAAAACTGTTGAAGGGACAAACTGTTGGAGGGACAAACTGTTAGAGGGGCAAAATGTTGGAGAGGAAAAATGTTGGAGGAAAAACTGTTGGAAGGGCAAACTGTTAGAGGGGCAACATGTTGAGGAGAAAACTAGCGGAGGGGCAAACTGTTGGAGGGCAAACTGTTGGAGGGGCAAACTGTTGAAGGGAAAAACTGTTGGAGGGGCCTACTGCTGGAGGGACAAACTGTTGGAGGGACAAACTGTTGGAGGGACAAACTGTTGGAGGGACAAACTGTTGGAGGGGCAAATTGTTCGAGGAACAAACTGTTGGAGGGGCAAACTGTTGATGGGAAAAACTGTTGGAGGGGCCTACTGCTGGAGGGACAAACTGTTCGAGGAACAAACTGTTGGAAAGGCAAACTGTTGGAAGAGCAAACCATTGGAAGAGCAAACCATTGGAAGAACAAATTGTTGGAGGGGAAAACTGTTGAAGGGACAAACCGTTGAAGGGGAAAACTGTTGCAGGGGCAAAATGTTGGCGGAACAAACTGTTGGAAGGGCAAACTGTTGGAGGAACAAACTGTTGAAGGGGCAAACTGTTGAAGAGACAACTGTTTGAGAGACAAACTGTTGGAGGGACAAACTGTTGGAGAGGCAAACTGTTGGAAGAGCAAACTGTTGGAGGAACAAACTGTTGGAGGGGCAAACTGTTAAAGGGGCAAACTGTTGAAGGGACAAACTGTTGGAGGGGCAAACTGTTAGAGGGGCGAACGCTTACGCATGCATATTTAACATACTTGCACCTAGAATACAAGCAGAGGATTATGAGCTACCTCTGTGGAAGTCCTGCTTGCACAAATCCAGGGCCAGTGATAAAAACATTTAAAATATTTAACAAATATAGACAGTTCAGTTCTGTCTGGACAAACAGGCTCGAAGCATTGGTGCAGGTTTTAAACTATTCTATCATGGTGTGGAGTGAGTGAGTGAATGAAGGACTAAGTGAATGAGTGAGTGAATGAATTAGTGAGAAAGTGAGTGTTTGAGTGAGTGAGTTAGTGTGTGAGTGTGTGAGTGAGTGTGTTTACGGGAAATGTTGAATATGTTGAATATTAATATGTGTGAGTGAGTGTGAAAATGTGTTTTACAGAAATCAGTGAGTGAGTGAGTGAGTGGGTGAGTGTACAGGATATGTTGAATATGTGTTTTACAGAAATCAGTGAGTGTATGAGTGAGTGTGTAAATGAGTAAGTGAATGAGTGTGTGAGTGAGTGGGTGAGTGAGTGTGTGAATGAGTGAGTGGGCGAGTGGGTGAATGAGTGAGTGAGTGAGTGAGTGAGTAAGTGGGTGAGTGTGTGAATGAGTGAGTGGGTGAAAGAGTGAGTAAGTGGGTGAGTGAGTGAGTGAGTGAGTGAATGAAGGACTAAGTGAATGAGTAAGTGAATGAATTAGTGAGTAAGTGAGTGTTTGAGTGAGTGAGTTAGTGTGTGAGTGTGTGAGTGAGTGTGTGTACGGCATATGTTGAATATGTTGAATATTAATATGTGTGAATGAGTGTGAATGTGTTTTACAGAAATCAGTGAGTGAGTGAGTGGGTGAGTGAGTGAGTGTGTGTACAGGATATGTTGAATATGTGTTTTACAGAAATCAGTGAGTGTATGAGTGAGTGTGTGAATGAGTGAGTGAGTGAGTGAGTGAGTGTGTGAATGAGTGAGTAAGTAAGTGATTGCGTGATTGAGTATGTAAATGAGTGAGTGAGTGAATGAGTGTGTGAGTGAGTGGGTGAGTGAGTGTGTGAATGAGTGAGTGGGTGAGTGGGTGAATGAGTGAGTAAGTGGGTGAGTGAGTGTGTGAGTGAGTGAGTCCGAGTACGGGATATGTTGAATATGTGTTTTACAGAAATTAGTGAAATCTCTGTAGGGATTTAAATATTTTTAGAGAATCACGTTTATTTTCTTCACGTGAACACGAATAATGTGTGACCTTCATGTAAATAACATGGATAACCACATGAGCAGTTTCAACCAATGAGACGGCTCTGGGTGATGAGGTCACTGCCACATTCCAGGAACTTTCGACCGGAGTAACAAATGGATCCGTAGAGACTGATTAGAATCACACAGAAATATCTACATGGAATTTGTGTGTGTGTTCGGGCATGTCTTTGTATAGTTGTGAGGACCGATTGTTGACAATTGACCAGCATTGTGAAGGCATTTGGTGTTGTGAGGACATTTGTCTAGACCTCTTTAGGGTTAGGGTTAACAAAGTACATTTATAATGAAGTCTATGGATTGTCCTCACAACTAAGTAATACAAACATTGTTTGTGTGTAATTGTGTGTGCAAAACATCTGCAAAAAAAATCAGGTGAATGAAGGCACAGTGTACACACAGCATCATCTTTTCTTTAAGACACGTGTTGATTTGAAGAGGAAAAGGCTCTGGACTCACGCACACACACGCACACACACACACACACACACATACAAATACACATATACACTCCTACACACACTCATATAGATAGACGCATGCATACAAATACACATATACACACACACTTACACTCCTACACACACAGTCACACTCAGTGTCTGATGCTCTTGTGGATGAGACGTGATATAGAGAGATAACACTGAATTATCCTCATCGCATCTAAATCAGATTCACTTCTCTCTCTCTCTTTTTCATTCTCTCTCTTTCTCCTCTCTCTCAGTGTGTGTATGAGTGTATGTGTGTGTGTATGTGTGTGTATTAATTCTCAAGCTAAAAAAAGAAATATCTAATTTTAGCCTGCGTTCTCCCACGGTATGGAACAGGAGGAAAAAGAGAGGGGGGCACCTGGGGCAGGGATTGGTAGATGAATGAATGAATGGACAGATAGATGAATACATTGATGGATGGACAGATGGATGAATGGATGGATATATACTGTACACGGACAAGTGAATGGATGGATGCATAGTTGAATACCTGGCTGGATGGATGAATGAATGAATGTATGGATGGATAGAAAATTATATACTGTACGCAGACAGGTGGATGGATGAATTCATGGTTGAATACGTAAATGGATGTATGTAGGTATGGATGGATGGATAAATGGATAGATAGATATATACTGTATATAGACAGGTGGATGAATAAATGAATGAATGCATGGTTGAATACGTGGATGGATGCATGGATGAATGGATGGATGGATGGATATATACTGTACACAGGCAGGTGGATAGATGAATGAATGCATAGGTGAATACATAGATGGATGTATGTATGTACAGATGAATAAATGAGTGGACAAATGGGTGAATACATTGATAGTCCTATGAATGGATGGATTATATACTGTACATAGAGCGGTGGATGGATGAATGAATGCATGGGTGAATACATGGATGGATGTATATATGTTTGGACAGATGAATAAATTAGTGGACAAATGGGTGAATACATGGACAGTCCTATGAATGGATGGATTATATACTGTACACAGACAGGTGCATGGATAAATGAATTCATGGACAGTTTGATGTACACACGTATAGATGGATGTATGGAACTTTGTAACAATTGACAGCAGGTTCTCCCAGAGATGGAGACCTTAACACCACACACACACACACTGAAATGACCATGCATGTGATTGAGGGTGTGATGACCTTGTGTGTGGTTTGGAAGAACCTTGGAACATAAACGCATCCCACAACACGAGGAACAACAAGTGTCCTGTAATAACCACGAGATCAAAACCTTTCTTCTTCATGTTTCTATCAAAACCACTTTTCACGTGAAATTCATGAAAACCTGCATGCAACTGCATCCCTGGCCAATTAGAAAGAGAGATATCGTGATGGTGATGATGATGAAAGTACCATGACGGTATTTTGTCTCTCACCTTTGCCATCCTCTGCGTCTCGGTTCAGGCGCATGACTGCCGTCCCTCTATTCTTCTTTTTTCTTTCTCTTCTTCCTTTTTTACAGTGAGGAGAAGAAAACCGCCTGTTCAGGAATTCTGTATCGAGTCTCCGTTTCCGTCTGGTGCCTCCGTCGCGAGTGTGTTGAAGATCCCGTGCACGTCTCCGATCCGCTCCACTCCAGCAGGTTAGTTCCTCCACCCCCTCTCTCACTCTCTCTCTCCCTCCCTCCCTCTCTCTCTCTCTCTCTCTCTCTCTCCCTCCCTCACTCCTTTCTTAATTTATTACCCTCGGTTGGTTTGCAGGAGACCGGCTGTCCTCAGGCGGCAGGTCGTAGGGCATCGAGAGGCTCTCGCGTGTGACCCCTGACAGCTGTAATCAGCGGTGCGTGAAACATCTGGATCAATGTGTTGCTTTTCTTCCTGGATTTCACTTACAATTTATAATAGATAAAAGCTATAATAGATACCAATGTAGGAATCTAATAAAAATAATAATTAAATTAATACTGAAAATTAAAATTACAATAAAAAATAATGATACAAATAATAATAATAATTTTAAATAATAATTATAAAAAATGTATACTAAATTTTTAAATTAAAATAAAAAAATAAATAATAATAATAATAATGATAATAATAATACTTATTATTATTTCTATCATTATTATTATAATTACACTAATAATTATAACAAATAATAATATTAAATAAAATTAATGATATAATAACAATAAAAAATAAGAAGAAAAAAAGGAAAATATTTGTTTGTCATTGTGTGACTAATAATTATATATTCATGGACAGATAGATGGTTGAATGAATACATAAACAGATGAATGGGTGAATAATTTATTTGACAGATGGATGGGTGACTGAATTCATGGACAGATGGATGAGGAATAAATTCATGGACAGATGGATGGGTGAACGGATGCATGGGCAGATAGATGGGAGAATGGATGCATGGACAGATGAATAGGTGAATGTTTCATGGACAGATGGATGGGAGAATGAAGGCATGGACAGATGGATGGGTGAATGAATTAATGGACAGGTTAATGGGAGAATTAATTCATGGACAGATGGATGGGTGAATGAATGCATGGACAGATGGATGGGTGAATGTATGCATGGACAAATGGATAGGGAATGAATTCATGAACAGATGGATGGGGAATAAATTCATGGACAGATGGATGGGTGAATGAATGCATGGACAGATAGATGGGAGAATTGATGCATAGACAGATACATGGCTGAATGATTCATGGACAGATGGATAGGAGAATAAAGGCAGGGACAGATGGATGGGTTAATGAATTCATGGAGAGATGAATGGGAGAATTAATTCGAGGACAGATGGATGGGTGAATGAATGCATGGACAGATGTATGGGTGAATGGATGCATGGACAGATGGATGGGTGAATGAATTCATGGGCAGATGGATAGAAGAATGAATTCATGGACAGATTGAAGGGTGAATGAATGCATGGACAGATGGATGGGGAATGAATTCATGGACAGGTGGGTGGGAAAATGAATTCATGGACAGATAGATGGGAGATTGGATGCATGGACAGATAGATGGGAGAATGGATGCCTGGACAGGTGGGTGGGAAAATGAATTCATGGACAGATGGATGGGTGAATGAATGCATAGACAGATGGATGGGTGAATGGATGCATGGACAGATGGATGGAGAATGAATGCATGGACAGATGGATGAAAGAATGGATGCATGTACAGATAGATGGGTGAATAATTCATGGACAGATGGATGGGAAAATGGATGCATAGATAGATGCATGGGAGAATGAATTCATGAACAGATAGAAGGGTAAATGAATTAATGAATAGATAGACGAGTTAGTGAATGCATGGACAGATGGATGGGTGAATGAATTCATGAATGGATAGATGGGTAAATTAAGTCATGGACAGATGGACGGGTGAATGAATGCGTGGACAGATAAATGGGAGAATGAAATTTATGAACAGATAGACGGGGGAATGAGTTCATGAACAGATAGACGGGTAAATAAATGCATGAACAGATAGACGAGTAAATGAATGCATGGACAAATGGATAGGTGGATGAATTCATGAAAATATAGACGGGTGAATGAATTTGTGGACAGATGGATGAAAGAATGGATGCATGTACAGATGGATGGGTGAATGATTCATGGACAGATGGATAGGAGAATGAATTTATGAACAAATAGACGGGTGAATAAATTCATGAACAGATAGACGGGGGAAAATGAATTCATGAAGAGATGGATGGGTGAATGAATTCATGGACAGATGGATGGGTGAATAAATGCATGGACAGATGGACAGGTGAATGAATGCATGGACAAATGGATGGGTAAATGAATTCATGGACAGATGGATGGGAGAATAGATGCATGGATAGATGGATGGGAGAATGAATTCATAAACAGATAGACGGGTAAATGAATTAATGAATAGATAGACATGTGAATGAATGCATGGACAGATGGATGGGCGAATTAATTCATGAATAGATAGATGGGTAAATTAATTCATGGACAGATGGACGGGTGAATGAATGCGTGGACAGATGAATGGGTGAATGAATTTATGTACAGGTAGACGGGTAAATGAATGCATGGACAGATGGATGGGTGAATGAACGCATGGACAAATGGATAGGTGGATGAATTCATAAACAGATAGACGGGTGAATGAATTCAGGGACAGATGGATGGGTGAATGAATCGATGGACGGTTGGATGGGTGAATAAATTCATGAACAGAAAGACAGGTGAATGAATTCATGGACAGATGGATTGGTGAATGAATGCATGGACAGATGGATGGGTGAATGAATTCATGGACAGATGGATGGGTGAATGAATGCATGAACAGAAAGACAGGTGAATGAATTCATGGACAGATGGATTGGTGAATGAATGCATGGACAGATGGATAGGTGAATGAATTCATGAGTGGGTGAATGGCTGGACTACTAATCAGTGTTAAATTATATTCTCTTATGTCATGGTATCCACAGTTTCTGGTACACCACCAAGTCGTGATACAAACACCTCACATCTCCAGTCGCGGTGGAAGCTTCCCACCGCTCTGGGCATGTGTGCTCACTTTATGCAGAGGATGTTCCCAGCAGAACCGCTGACTGATCCCAGCAGAACCGCTGACTGATCCCAGTAGAACCAATGTGATGGGAGCTCCCACAGGACGTTGATCTATGCTATTAATACAAACATTTCTAAATCAAATACAATGAGCATTTCTCACCGTAACAACACTACAACCAAACACCGACCCCAGTAATGTCCTCCTGGCAGATGCCTTCAGATCCAGTTATTATATATTGACCATTATATTGTTGCCAGGGCAACCACTCTTCATGTCTTAATTAATTCATGGACAGATGGATGGGTGAATGAATGCATGGACAGATGCATGGGTGAATAGATGCATGGACAGATGGATGGGTGAATGAATTCATGGGCAGATGGATAGGAGAATGAATTTATGAACAGATAAACGGGTGAATAAATTCATGAAGAGATGGATGGGTGAATGCATTCATGGACAAATTGACGGGTGAATGAAAGCATGGACAGATGGATGGGTGAATGAATTCATGAATAGATAGATGGGTAAATTAATTCATGGACAGATGGACGGGTGAATGAATGCGTGGACAGATGAATGGCTGAATGAATTTATGTACAGGTAGACGGGTAAATGAATTCATGAACAGATAGAAGGGTAAATGAATGCATGGACAGATGGATGGGTGAATGATTGCATGGACAAATGGATAGGTGGATGAATTCATAAACAGATAGACGGGTGAATAGATATGTGGACAGATGGATGGGTGAATGAATGCATGGACGGATGGATGGGTGAATTAATTCATGAACAGATGGATGGGTGAATGAATGCATGGACAGATGGATAGGTGAATGAATTCATGAATGGGTGAATGGCTGGACTACTAATCAGTGTTAATTCATGTACAGATAGACGAGTGAATGAATGCATGGACGGATGGATGGGTGAATGAATTCATGAATAGATAGATGGGTAAATTAATTCATGGACAGATGGACGGGTGAATAAATGCGTGGACAGATGAATGGCTGAATGAATTTATGTACAGGTAGACGGGTGAATGAATTCATGAACAAATAGATGGGTAAAGAATTCATGAACAGATAGACGGGTAAATGAATGCATGGACAGATGGATGGGTGAATGATTGCATGGACAAATGGATAGGTGGATGAATTCATAAACAGATAGACGCGTGAATGAATATGTGGACAGATGGATGGGTGAACAAATGCATGGACGGATGGATGGGTGAATGAATTCATGAACAGATGGATGGGTGAATGAATTCATGAATGGGTGAATGGCTGGACTACTAATCAGTGTTAAATTATATTCTCTTATGTCATGGTATCCACAGTTTCTGGTACACCACCAAGTCATGATACAAACACCACACATCTCCAGTCGCGGTGGAAGCTGCTCACCGCTCTGGACATGTGGGCTCACTTAATAGATGGGTTTATCAGAGGATTTTCAAGTGTGTACACAGGATGTTCCCAGCAGAACCGCTGACTGATCCCAGCAGAACCGCTGACTGATCCCAGTATAACCAATGTGATGGGAGCTCCCACAGGACATTGATCTATGCTATTAAGACAAACATTTCTGAATCAAATACAATGAGCATTTTTCACCGTAACAACACTACAACCAAACACCGACCCCAGTAATGTCCTCCTGGCAGATGCCTTCAGATCCAGTTATTATATATTGACCATTATATTGTTGCCAGGGCAACCACTCTTCGTGTCCAGGAAGATGAACTGTCTGATGAAGGTTCCTGATGAACAATGGTCGAGGACATATTCTGAACAGGTCAGGGAAGAGACGGCGGCGATGTTGTTCAGTGTTGATAAAAAACAAAGGTCTGACGGATTCCACACACCCACACACACACCGATTCGGAGAGAAAGCCTATAATCATGTCTGCAACATCTGACAAGAGATTAGGATGGTCAGCTAGTCTATCCCACAGAGCACATCTGTGCATCCAACTATCGGAAAGTTGGTGACTTGATTTGACTGTACAGAGTTTTTTACGGTATTTATTTGTGGTACTGATCCAAGATCTAAGCGACATCTGGAAGAATTTGATACAGTTCTTCCGGAGACTTTCCCGGTGTTGAATAAACATGAAACATCTGGAACCAAATCTGTTGTTAAAACATACAAGAGTTAACAGCAATGGGGAACAGCAAGGGTTAACAGGAATGGGAATGTCTCTCTCTTTCTCTCTCTCTCTCTATGCTTTCGCATCCTTTCGCATCTTTTACATCCTTCTACCTCTATATTTCTCCATCTCTTTTGTCGTCTCTCTAATTCCCTGTTTATTACTTCATCTTTTAATTCACTTTTCATTCTACTGTACTGGAATATTTCTTTATTTTTTCACCCCTTCTCTCTCTCTCTCTCTCTCTCTGTCTATTTATATATCTCTCTCTCTCTCTCTGTCCATTCCTCTCACTCCTTTTTTTCTACCTTCTTCCATCAATACCTCACTCTCTTTCACTATCTCTCTCACATTTCATCCATCTCTAACTCTTTCTCTCTCTCACTCTATCCATCCATTTCTCTCTATCTCTCTCCTGGGCTTGGTGGAGAGACTCGAGTCACTCAAGTAGCATGTGATGGAGGTGGCATAGAGCCCTCGGACACATTATCCTTCGGCCAAAAATGCTATCTGTTCTCTCTCTCTCACACACACACACACATAATCAATTAATTCCAGTGAGCAGAGAGTGTAGCTAGAGAGAAACCTTTTTTGACTTTTAACAATCTATTTTATTTACAGAACGTCATATTACAAACATCGTGACTGAATAAATAGATTAAGACTTGAAAGCCTTTATAAAATATATATATATATAAAACATATACAAATAAAACATAAAAAACTGGACTAAAACATCAGTTGTGGGTTAAAAACCAGTTCTGTTCCCTCTAACCAACAAAGAGCTTTCTCACTACACCACACAGCTTCAAATGTCCCCATGTCCCCTGTGCTTTTATAAAAATTAAAATCTATTAAAACCCGGGATTTAATGAGTCGGGACAGAACCCTCACAGTGTCACAGTCTGCGTTTTGTGTCACTCTGTTTTTTCTGCTCAGGTAAATTTTTGAATGGCCAAAGATAAAATATGACCAGCTGATACCTGACTCTGTGTTTGCGCACATATTTAAAACCATAGATAAAAATCTTGAGAGTAAGTACAAGTACATTGAGAGTCTGTAAAATGCTTCTTAATAAAACAAAGAGTGGTGAGAGTCTAGAGCAGTGAATAAAAGCATGAAAAACAGTCTCTCTTTCTGTGCAGAATGGACACAGTGGTGTGACCTCAGGGTTTAAAATACAGATAAAAGCGTTAACCGCGACTATACCATGTAAAATCCTCCACTGCAGGTCACAGGTTCTTTTGGCTAATGGTGGTTTATACAGTGCCCTCCATTCAGGTTTAAAATTTGAATTAAAACCCGGCACATTTCTCCATGGGGTGTCGACCTTTCCATTCAGTTTCTTATGTCTATTTCTTATTGTGTCCAAGTTCATCCCCCTTCACCTTTACACTCCAAAAAAGGACAGTCACAATCGTCTAGGTCTGGAGAGATGCTCAGCTGTGGAAAAGAGGTCTCATTTGTTGTGAGGTCTCATGCTGTGAGTAGTATGGCATTCCTTCAGCTGAACCCGCTCGTCTGATGTTAGCGTTTACCTCCACTGGTGCAGAAGTTGATTTACAACACGTACAGACCTTATTCCCATACGTGCTGCCAGATCCTCTGCCCGTGAGAGGTCAGGCCCTGCGACGTTGATCAGCTGACAAAGTGTGACAATCCTGGAAGATAGGAGAACTTTGGACAGCATTGGGGTGGTCCCTCTGAAGATGTCCAGGCGCCCACTGTGGACCAGTGGCTCGTCCAGGAGCCCGTGAACGGTTCTTTGTCCTGTATATTCCCTTTTAAAACAGTTCCAGAGTTCAAAAAGTCCACAATAAAAATCAGGTAGTCCAGCTACATTCAATGTACTTGTGTTCATTAAAAACAGCACTTTAAAACAGTTCCAGAGTTTAAAAAGTCCACAATAAAAATCAGGTAGTCCAGCTACATTCAATGTACTTGTGTTCATTAAAAACAGCACTTTATCAAGTTCAAGGTTTTCCACTGTCTGTAGTATTCCACGGGCTGCTGCTCTCCAGACTAGGTTCCTGGGTTCAGTGAGGAGTCTCTAAATGAACTGGAGGCGAAAGGCTGCTGCTTGGCTGGCCAGCTGAACCAGCCCCTGCCCCCCTTCGTCCTTGGGTAGGT
>JAOUQV010328357.1:0-11529 GCA_028565295.1 Aspidoras spilotus
GTGTAAGTTACAAACTCATGTCACTTTGTTAGTGTAAGTTACAAACTCATGTCACTTTGTTGGTGTAAGTTACAAACTCATGTCACTTTGTTAGTGTAAGTCACAAACTCATATCACTTTGTTGGTGTAAGTCACAAACTCATGTCTCTCTTTTGGTGTAAGTTACAGTTTTATGTTAATGTTCCACAATATTAACTCAGTTAACACTGTGGACACGTCAGTTTATTAGATATTTTGATGACTCCTAAAGTTCCGTTTACTTTAAAATTCACTTGATGAAGTTGTTTTAGCCGGCTTCACTTTTGCTTACAGTGTGGGCTTTAGATATGAGTCTGTGGTATTCTGTCTCTCACTGTACTGTCCTCTGACAGAATGTCACCAAGTAATGTGAGTCCTGAGTTGTGTGACTCATGCTCAGATTGTAACATGGTGTACTATGGAGTATAACTACAATGAGGCTGAGACTGACAGTTTTACAGTTCTGTAGTGTACTTACATTGGTTTGCTTTGTTTTAGACTGCATACGATAAAAGTAAGATAAGGCCAGCTGGCATCACAGGGTGCAAGGCAAAAACCCTAAACAGGGCGCAATTCCATTGTAGAAAACACACAAACACACACAGTAAGGGCAATATACATTGACCTCAATTATAATAACGCGTGTCTTTGAACTGGGCAGATGCACAGGCACAGGGGGGAACATGCAAACCCACACAGAAAGGCCAGGGTATGCCTAATTCAGGAGTCAGTTCAGTTGGAGAGTTCAGTTGGTAGAGCACGCTGCTGGAAAATGCCAGGAGCATTAGTAACTGTGGTTCGACTCCCTGGGGCTTCCAACTGACAAAGGATTAGGGTGCTCAGTCAGTGTATCCCTATCCCACATAGCACATCTGTGCAGACAACAATTGCAAAGTAACGACGGTAAATATGACATTTGCACGTTTGCCTCACAGCAATAAGGACCCTTGTTCCATCCCTCTGCGGGACAACTCAGGAAATTTCTGTGCCGAGTTTGCCTGTTCTGCCATTCTCAGAGAGGATTCTCTCTGATTTCTATCCGCATTCCAAAGACATGCATTCTAAGTTAATTGGTGTCTCTAAAGTGGCCCATAGTGTAAAAGTGAAATTGATACATTTTGTCCTCTGCATTTAACCCATCCATGCAGTAAAACACACACATACACACACACACACACAGGTGAAGTGAGCACACGTGCCCGGAGCAGTGAGCAGCTAGTACAGCGCCCGAGGAGCAACTGGGCATTAGGTGCCTTGCCCAAGGGGACTTCAGCCATGACTTGTTGGTACTTGGAATCAAACCGGGGACCTTCCGGGCATAAGGCCGGTTCCTTAACCACAAGCCTACGACTGTCCCAGTGTGTGTTTCTGTGTGTGAATGTGTGTGTGCCCTACGATGGCATGGCGCTCTGTCTAGGGTTGTTCCTGCCGTTGCGCCCAGAGATGCCGAGTGGGCACCTGCTGGCCCTTGACAGCACGTGGACTAAATGGAAGATAATGAATAATTGAATTAATATTTTATTCATACATTTCTTTATATACACAATTATTAATATATTTATTTTATTTTAAATTATTATTGTTTTTATTGTTCATTTATTCATACATTTATTTCCATACTCCTCAACAATGGCAGCGGCCGGGAATATTGAACCATCACGCAGCCCATGGACATCACCCATAGTTCTGGCTAAAAAGAAAGAGGGCAGCTGGCATTTCTGTGTGGATTACCATAGATTTAATGCGGTTACTAAAATAGACTTGTACCCGCTGGAGATTGATTGAGTGTGTGTTATGTTTTATTATTAATTAAGGGATTTGTGTGAATGGTTAAGTTTAGTTAGTTTATTTGCTGTGTTAGTTTAGTATAGTTTATGTGTTCAGTGTGAGTGTGTAGATTAGGGGAATTAACGGGGTTAAGGAATGTGTGCGTGGTTTCATTCTCTTCTTGGCTGAGTGTGTGTGGCAGATTTTCAATAAAATGTCACGTGTCTTTGCTGCTACGTTAATAATAATAATAATAATAATAATAAAAATAACAATAATAATAATAATAATAATAATAATAAATAAATTAATTAATTAATTAAAAAATCGAATAATTAAATAAACAGGATAAATGATTTTTATTATTCCCTAAGTGTTAGAGAGGTAAAATGCCAAGCCATTGGTTTAATGCAAATAATATGCAAATGAGCTTTGCGTCACGATTCGTCTTTACTCCCGGAAGTAGGCGGGGCTTTTGCTCTTGATTCATTCATATAGCGTCTGTAACACTGGTACACAGTAGACAGAGCGCTATACAGACGCTTGGGAAGTGACTCGGAGGTTCAATGTAGGTTTATTGACTGCGAAGGATTGGTTTTTTTTTTATTTTGAATTTTTTTTAACTCAACACCGAGGAACAAAGCAAATATAAATAAACACGTGTTACCAAAATGCTTTGCAATGTAACGCGGCCGGACTCGGTGGTGATGGAGGTGGAAGTTGACGCGAAGGCGAATGGAGAGGATTGTCTAAACAAGGTAAGACACACACACACACACACACACACACACACAGATAGATAGAGAGATATCCTTGTGTTTAAACGTTTTAATTCTTAATTATTGTAGATAAATATTCGGCTTTAAAATTAAATTAACTCCCAGGGTAAAATTTAAAGAGTATAAACCGTGATATACTGTATGAGTTTGATTGAACTAGATAAACCTCAGTAAATATCCCTGATCTATTTTTTTAATAACATGCAACTTTTAAATGCTTTTTTTTTTATTTTTTGAAGCTAAAATCATTAAAAGTGTTTTCATTTCCATGTTAATGCTGTGATTTTAGACAATATGTCTGTGCAAGTCCGTGATCCTTTTAAAAGTAACATACGTTTTTATCAGAATACTTTATTTATATGTCTGTATTCTTTGTATTGTGAACAACTTGCTTTCACAAAATGAAAGCTGTAACTATTAGTTCAAGGATAAAGATGTTAGATTTACCTAAAACTGATACCTCTTTGTGGTTCTGCTTGCTCTAAATGGCTCAGTGTGTCATTCTGGTGTAGCTGACTGAGGTTATTATAGTTCAAATGACCTACACCTGCTTCCTGCATACTTTCATTCTCAGCATTTACACATTCATCAAACAACAACCTTAACTATTCATTAATTATCTCTCTCTCACACACACTCACACACACACACACACACACGCATGTTTAGATGAGGTTAATGACTGTTCCTGTGCCTTGTCCTAATTTTACATCAATCTTCCTGTTCCCTATTATGCTCAGATTGACATATATTATACTGAGACCCAATTATGCCATTGTCATGTCATGATGGTCATAAAATGTTTTCTAGACTCTCCAGATATATATTTTTTTCTCCTATACGTTTTACAGCCACTTAATTTTAACACGCGCATCTAATCAACTAATCGCATAGCTGTAGATGTGAGCGGTCCGAGGAGAATTCCCAGACTGGTTCAAGACAACATTAATTCAAATAACCACTTGTTACAACCAAGGAATGAGTACGCCATGAAGCTATAAGACAGATCTGAAGGCAGAAGTCCAACGTTTTACTAGCAATGTGTACCTAATCAAGTGGTCGGTGCATGTATAACCTAATTCTGCATTAATCTTGCTGTTCGCACTCAAATTTTTTTTAGCCTCTGATTGACATACTTTGCACAGTCGAGTTCAACTATTTGTCATGGCCATTATCACATATTTTCTCGAGATTCCTGACATTTCCCTATATGCATGTCCTAATTCTGCATTATTTGGACTGTTCCTATTCTATATTGTACTGAGTGACATATTTTGAGCACCTGACTCCAAGTATGCCATTGCCATGAAAGTCATCACCTATACTTTTAGCGTTTCCATGATTTAAGTCTCTATGTTCAGTAATTATAAGCTAATCAGGCTGATCCTGTTGTATTCTGCTTTGATTGGCACTTTTATTTTGTGCCTAAGACAAGTGGCCATTGTCATGGCTGTTAAATATTTCAGATTCCACATTAATCTGGCTACCTTTTTCCATATTGTGCTCAGATTGACACATTTTGCACACCCAAGTGCCTAAATTTTTGTGATTTATCACCGATTTTCCCGAAATGTCCCTTTTTTCTGACCAAATGTGGTTTTATTTTTGTCTCAGGTATGTAGAAAGTTGGGTATAATCGAAGTGGACTACTTTGGCCTGCAGTTCTCTGGCAGTAAAGGAGAGAACCTGTGGCTCAACCTGAGGAACCGAATCTCACAGCAGATGGACAGTGTAACGCCATGCAGGCTCCGACTCAGAGTCAAGTTCTTCGTTGAGCCCCATTTAATCCTGCAGGAGCAGACCAGGTACTTTTCTACAGATTCATTGTGTCCTGAAGTCTGTAATACGTTTTACATCATTGTAGGCAATATTCGGGCCGCTGTAGAATTTCAGAATGTGTAATAAATTTTTTTTTTCTTTAAAACTTGTAAATCTAATTCTGCTGTGTGTTTTTTAAATACTTCGCCACCATGGTTTAAGAATATCTCTGATAACTATAGTTTGGTCGACAGAAAGAGATCTCAAGCACGGTTCTGGAAATTAAAAAAAGAGAAGTACAGTGGGGTGGGGGGGGGGGTGTTGTGCTAAACTAAATCTGGGTCATGTTAAAGCATCTAAAATTCATCTGCCGTGAGGTTCTTGTATACATTTACAACGGATCTGTAGGAAAAAGAGCCTGTGAAGTCTCTTCTTCAACAGAGACGAATGCCCTGTAGTAACCCCGCTCACTCTAGGGTAACTCTAGGTCATTGAGCAGCACACGGCTGGAGGCTGCACATGGAAATCTGATCCCTGCTGCAAAGACTCTCACCCCCACCCAACTCCTTGCTCAGTTTGTTCCACATGTTTTTTTCCCTTTTTTCCGAAGATATACCATGTTTCTTTTGTCTGGAATATTTCGGACAAAATTGGAAAGGTTTTAAGGATGAAGTGAAGACGTTTGGGCATGTCTCAAGCGGACAGATTGTACATGTGCTGAAATGTGTTTATTATATTTAAATAAGTGATTGCGTTGCATTTTGGTCAGTTTGTTTTCTGTGGGTCGAGTTACTTGGTGATTACCTTCAACTGCAGCACCTAGTCTGTCTTTTTACAGATTATACTTATTTCCGTATAATAGTTTGATGGAATAATATGAATGCACCGGTCCCCTAGCTCTGTTTTGAATATTGCTAATAAGAAGAGTTTATACATCATGTGGCATTTTCGAGACTTGTCATAGTGGCCCGGTTGCCTTTTTTCAATGAATAGTGTCAAAACAATGAATAGGAGGCGTCGCCAGCCAAACATCACGGTATAATTTCATACACCCATGTGAGCTGGGAATACAAAAATGTTTTCTTTTTAAACAATATAAGCTGATTACAGTTAGTTTTGGTGTCCTTCTACAATATAATATAGCGGATTAAGTGGTAAAATAACATGGTATTAATGAAGGTGTTATGATGGATCTATAATTTTAACGAAAAGACTGTATTCTATTTGCATCTGAATAATTACAGTAGTGTATTACAGCCTTCGTTCAGACGTATGAGTTAAACTTAAAACCAGAGACTTTTGATTCCAGATAAAGGTAAAGTTTCTGATGTTTGCTTTTATTTATTATTATAAATACCGTACCGTATTACAGAAAGGATCCTCCTAGTTAATTAGTTAATTCCAGTTGCAAAGCCTACAGTCATTTACGGGATCTTTTAAATCAGTTTCTCAAAGGCTACGGAGGAAATGGCACATTTCCCATTTTCAGATCATGTCTCAATGCATCATTATATGGCTCCGTATCTTGAATGTATATTTAGAACGCTGCAAGATGCAAAAGGGGGGGGGAAAAGCTCCTAAATACAGGTTTCCTATGAGAACCAACTGAAACTGCGTCTTCTCCAAGGTTTTAATTGCAAACCTTTTTGTTACTAAGATTACCCAAGATCTGGGGCAGAGGTGGCAAATGTCCCTTAAAGGAAATATTCCACTGCATTCTGTACCATGCATGTGAATACATTTGAAATTGTCCTCTAATGTAATGAACAAACACGGACCTAATGAAATTTACATATTTAGCAAATGGGTGCATTGGAGAAGCTAAATTTTCCGGTCCTAAGCCCAAAAGGGTGAGGGTTGCGTCAGGAAGGGCATCCGGTGTAAAACAAAGAAATACTTGTGGGGACATGCACACATTGGATCATCTGCATGACTCCCCCACCCCAATAATAAATTACGCAGATGTGAATCAAAATGTCGTCCTCATTGTCTCACACACAATGTTTGTTAGCTAATGTACTTTGGAGCAGAGGAAAAAGACTGTTCAGTCACTTCACGTCATATCATCCTCTCTCTTTATTTATTTTCTCCTCCCCATTTTGTGATGCTTTATTGGAAAGACAGTTTGGTTACATGTGCCAGATCCTAATGCGAGAGCCTCAGAGATAAGAAATGTTTGTATACATTTGGTAGGCTCAAATAAAATACATTTTTTTTTTTTTTCCCCAAACATGCGTCATCTTCCTATCTGTGAATGTTGGCGTCATAACAGCAATTGTGCTATAAGATTTAAATCATGTATTTTTGCTAAATAAGCTGTCTTTGTGCATTGACGCTAAATTGGCTGACAAGTTACAGGACACCAGACTCCATAAGGTGGGAAACATTCTTTATACGCATGTTGACTCCTGCCCTCTGCAGCATCTCCACACGTTCGCCTTACGTATTAATCACCCACTGCTGGCTGCTATGTGTCCTTCGGCTGGATGTTTGCTGATGCTTTATCCACTCTTGTTGCACCTGTGATACCCAAATTGCAGCTGTTGAAGCCATTGTTCGGGCACTTTATCAATGATCATATGCCACTTGCTATTTCCTACTCCTGAGTGTAAATTCTGCTTCAGTGAGCATTTACCAGACTCTGGTCTCTTATGAACCTGCATTCTGTCTCTTGTCACCGTCCTAATCGCTTTCTTTGGGAGATATTGTTCCCGGGAAGGAAAGTGTTTAATCCTCTGAAATAAACTGTCCTATGGCTTGACTAAAAATAGACCGTCCTTAGAATTTGTTTCCTAATTCAGCATGGAGCAACGATCACAAACGTGTTTCTTTTGTGAGATTTAGACGGCTGGTTTATAATGAATACGGGTGATAATTGGTGCATGTCGGTGGACACTGTGATCTCATAATAGATGAGAAGGAAAGGACGGCTTGGTTTATTAAAAATAATTCACGTAGAAGAATTATCCTTTACCGAAAGTTCCATGTTGTATGGAAGTGCAGATGACAGGAAGTGACATCATTTTTTTTTTTTTTTTTTTTTTATTCCGGAGAATAGTTTGCTGTCTGTTTATAGCATGACCTTTTTGATTCACTTCAGCTTGTGAAATTATTATTATTTTTTTTTTCCCCTCTCTTGTTCTCAAATGTGTTGGAAAGTGTGAGTGTGTGATGCACAGCTGAGGCTTGCTTTCCATCTTTTTTGTGCATTCACCTTTGCCCTACATCTCCTAGGCTTTAGGGCATTGCATTGCTCGAGAGCAAGCATGTTGTAGGGACAATCCATAGACTTCATTATAGATGCTAGCTCTAACCCTAAACTTAACCTCCGCAATAAAAAGAGATTTTTTACTAAAACGATAGTGAGGTCCAGACAAAATGTCCTTACAACTGCAAATGCCCTCTCAATGCTGGTAAACTGTCATGAATTGGTCCTCACAACAATATAAAGTCACACACACACACTGGTATTGCTATACATTTGAGACTTCTAGGAACGCAGATATTCAGCGCTAGATGTTTGACGCTAATCGTAACGTCAGTAATGAAAAAAGCAACTTGTAGTTAATTTAGTAACGAACAGTTTTTTATGGGGAACAGCAAAATGTCCTCACCAGTTTAAACATCAGATATCCCTATAGTTGTGGGGACATGCACACGTTGGATCATCTGCGTGTCTCCCCCACCCAAATGCTAATTACGCAGATGTGAATCAAAAATGTCGTCCTCAAATTCTCGTGCACAAAATGTTTGTTAGCTAATGTACTTCGGAGCAGAGGGGGGGGGACCGTTCAGTCACTTCATGTCCTCATCCTCTCATTCTAATTTTTTCTTTATTTTTATTTATTGCTTTCTTTTTATTTTTCTCCTCCCCATTGACGCTTTATTGAAAGACAGTTTGGTTGCGAAGAATGTCTCATCATTCCTCCCCTCTTTATAACTCTCTGTCTTTCTTTTCATAATTCTCTCTGTCTCAATCATTATCTATTAGTCCATCAGTCTCTCTCTCTGTCCCTGGTTCTCCCCATTCTTTGTCATTCTCTCCGTGTCAATCTCTCTCCATAATTCTGTTATTTCTCTCGGGTTATTTTTCCACTCTTTATCTTATATTATTCACTCGCTATCGTTCTATCTCTGCCATTTTCTTTCTCTCTCTCTCTCTCTCTGCCCATCCCCCACTTTCCCCCCTTCCCCCTGTCCTCTCTATACATTAGTCTGTTCTTGTATAAACCCTCTCCACCTCAGATAAGATATAACTTTTCAGGTAGCTCTTGGTCTGATCCCTGCTCATTACTATAAATAGACACCACTTTCCCCATATGTCGAGAGCCCAGACCCATGACCAGGTTATTATTTAACCACATGTCCATTACAGACTGAATCAGCACATGCAGGTTTTTTTAATAACATTTCCATTTCAAAGCATGATTAACGCACATGGTCATTAGGGGTTGCACCATCTAGCTTTGGTTTGGGTCAAAGCGTCTTCACTTGAGTTGCGTAACAAGCCTGTGGGTCAGTGAATTGTTCCTGTTTTTTTTAAATAGTTTCTCTCATTAACAGTCACTAGATTAGGAACTAGATCAGGTTGCGCATGGGGGGGGGTGCCCTCATGTGTCGAACCCGGGCTGTTCTTTCAGTGAGGCGACAGCACTACCCACTGTGCCACCGTGTCTCCTAAATTAAGTTACACCATACATTTATTTATATATTTACAAATTTTCTGCACAGATTATGGCTCTGCCCTTTAATTAAGACTCTGATATGAAGATCAAACTCAATCACACTTCCTGTGCCAATCAACCTTGCAGCTTTAAGGACATGAATTTTATAAATAACCACGTTGTTTATTTGATTTTATTTTTATAAAATATATATAATTTAGACTGTTTTTAAATGCAATTAAAAAGAGCATTCAATTTGAATTGCTAAATACAACCAGCTACGTTTGTAACAGTGTAACTTTTACAGTTGGCGATGCTTGACCCTTAATGCTTTAGGATGGTGAGAAATTAAGCCAGTCCACACAACATGAACTAGACACGCGTGTGTCTGAATTTGCGAGGCTGGTTGTGTCCATTTTTTTTGTTTATGACATTAAATTGGACTTCCTGACGCCTTCAGGAACCCTGGTATTCAAGTCTGCCTGGTTTGTTGTGGTTAACTGGAGATTTATATAAAACTATGCATGGATACAAGCCAGAATGGAGTCAGGAAAGGGTTAAAGTGTCTTTGTTTTTAGTCTCCAAGGACTTCTGTACTTTTTATGTTCTGTCCTCCAGGCTTACTGTAGTTATGCATTGTGTCACTCTTCCCAACAACTTGGATTTCAACCATGTGACTCGCACAATGCATTGCACAAGTGATCACACATTTACACTCCATCGCTAAGTGTAGGTGTCGCGATTGCTTTAACACTAGGACCAGGAACTAGAGCCGTCGTGTTTTTGCACTCAACGTAGTCTCTGTTTGGTTCGTCTGTCCCACATAATCAGCCTTTTAATCTGCTTTTATTAAGCAGATGATTAACATCTCATCCGTCTCATTAAAGCTCAGTCTGGTGCCGCAGTCTCCGAGCAAGACTGACTCGGATGCTGAGTGTTTCCTGTAGTGCTGTAACGCGGAGTAGCTGGACGGAAATGTTGAGTAAAACTTTCGACATGCGCGTGAGATGCTGTTGTGTAGTAACTCATCAGAGATCAAAGACTCGTGGCATTGAATATAGAATTATTAAATATGAAGAGAAACGTGGAAGTTGGACATGTTTAACAGTTTAATATTGATCTTATGATTGCTTTATTTATGTCTTTTATATATAAAATGTGACCTACCTTTAAAATTTTATCTTTTTTTTTTATTTATTATTTTTTTTTTAAGGGTAAATTTTATTTTAATTTTATTATTAAATTTTATTTTAATTCTTATTTGGATCACAATGTAATTCACTGTAACGGAACAAACATGCGTGTCTCCACTGTGTTCTGAACAATTATGTGTAATCCTTTACCATGTTTGGGTTCACGGTGTTGTCTAACGTGGCATTGTTTTTGCTGATCAAGTACTTGAATAGGTTGCGGCGCTCTTTCTTTCTTATTTGCAAAGCAACACACACATACACACTGTAAGTGTAGAACCGGTCTGACCTCCTATCTGTATGACCTGCAGTAACCTACCTCGCTATAGTTCCCAGAGGAGTAGGGCTGATTTTTATAATTTATTAATTTGTTTTTCTTTAATTTCTTTCCTTTTTTTTCTTTTGTCGTCCTCCTCCCTTGTGTTTCTCACATACTTGTGGCTTTTTAATGGTCGGTTTTAGCAAATTCTCGGAGCTAAAAATGTCCTGATTTGTATGAAGGGTTTAATTTTAAATCTGCCCGCTACAGAGCAAAACGTATATATTTTTAAATAGTATAAGCTTTTATTGTGGAAGTGTCGAGTTCTGAAAGTGTGTGTGTGTGTGGGGGGGGAAGGGGGTTGTTTGAAGGGGTTGAGAGTTTTGCTTCAGCAGCAGGGTTTACTGTAGTTCGTTGGCCGAGAGTAACCCCAGCTGAGCCGCTCGGGGCATTTTTGTTTGACAAACTGAAAGAGCTTTGTTTTAGCGCAGCCTGTGCAGTATGCTTGTGTCGGATCTGATTGGCTGATTGTGTTGCATTCTCTGGGCAAAAGCCGGGGTGTTTCTTTGCCTGGCATTTGGTGGATTTCGATACAATGACTCCGGCTGTAACTCGTGCAATAACAAATGAATAGGTTTATATTTTTTTAAACTATTGTATGTAACAGGCATGTTCTAAGCATGTTATTTATTATACTGTTATAAACGGTGTCCAATCCTTCTGTAAAGCAGATGGCTTTTCCCCCTTCCCCCTTTCATTTGAATATCAGTTAGACCACCAGGATGTAGGGGATGTGGAAACACGAGGTGGGCTTTGTCTGAAACTGATGTGATTAGACAAGATTGGGTTTTTTTTTTTTTTTTGACAATTTTAACTTCTCATATGTAACTCCATAGCTTTGATACTTAAAGTTTTTAATTCCACGGAAGACCGACCATGCACGATTGTGTAACTTGACTTTAGACACCTGATTCCTTGCAAGATTACGTGGATGACTGACTTGGTATATTTTGTGTGGCAAAAGTGAAAGGAAAGGTCTATAAGAGAGTAGTGAGACCAGCCTTGTTGTATGGTTTGGAGACAGTGGCACTGAC
>JAOUQV010328364.1:0-11528 GCA_028565295.1 Aspidoras spilotus
TTAACTTCCACCATTTTGTCCTCTTTTCTACATTTGCCCTCCTTCTCTTCCTAACTACCAGAGTCATCCTGCAAACCCACTGTCCCCTGCCACTACCTTACAGTCTCCAATCTCTATAAATCGACCTTGTCTAAACAATTTGTAGTCTACCAGTGTGCTCCTGCCAATACTCTTGTCGGTCACCTTGTGCTTCTCTTTCTTTTGTAAATGTGTGTTTATCTCAGCCAATTCCATCCTCTTTGCAAAATCCACCACCATCTGTCCTTATGCTTAACACCAAACCTTCCTATCACCTCCTCATATCCTTTGTTTTTTCACCAAGATGCCCATTGAAATCCTTACTAATCACCACTTTCTCCTCTCTGGAAATGCTCTCTACTACTTCATCTAGCTCCCTCCAGAATCTTTCTTTCTCCTCCAACTCACAGCCACTATTACACATTCAATTTCTAACTTTAAACTCATCACCCTATCTGACGCTCTTTTCACCTCAAAAACACACTTTGCATAGTCCTCTTTCAGGACCACCCTTCCTATCCACACCATGGTAGAACAGTTTAAAACGGCACCAATGCTTTGAGCCTTGCTACCCTTCCACTTTGTTTCCTGCACACACAAAATATCTACCTTTTATTCTCTTCATCATGTCACCCAGTTCTCTACCTTTCCCTGTCATCGTCCCTACATTCAGGTTGCTACCTTTAGTCCTACACTCTTGATTATCCTGTTCTCTCTCTGTCTCTTCACACGCTACCCTCCTCGTTGTCTTCGGCAAACAGTAGCTCAATTTCTGCCAGTACCCTGCTTGCCGCCAGTACTGGTGGCGGTCCTTGTTAACCCAGGCCGCGACCGATCCGGTGTGAAGTAACATTCAGTAACACGCATTATAATTTTGGGCAAATTTTTTATGCCGGATGCCCTTCCTGACCCCACCCTTACCATTTACCCGGGCTTGGGACCGGCTTGGCTCTCTAATAGCTGATTTAGTTGCTTATATAAAGTACTATGCACAAATCTCAGACACATTCTCTATTTAAAATAAATAAATATGTATTTGTATCTAGGTTTGTATAATTATTGTACAGTTATGTGAAAAAAGACTTAATCACATGTAAAAACTTTATGTAATGCAAAGATGCCTTCAAAAATAATGAAATATATTTTTACATAAAAGAAAACTCTAAAAAAGTAAATAGTAATAAACTAAAGAAAGACAAAGTTTCATGTCATTTGCCCTTTAACAGTGTTCAAAAGTACACTTTGTGGATATTTTTGCAGTAAAACAAAGCAGATTTCAATATATTGTACCAGTGATTTTTTACTTAAAGCATAGCAAAATAAAAATATAATCATTCTACTCATCATTTTACAGTATGTTAAGCTGGCCTAAAGTGTTATAACACTGAATAACAAAAACAGTAACAAAAATATGATTTACAATTGGACTCAACGAGGGGGCAAAGTGGCATGCGCTTGAGACATGTCCCTGCAGTTAAAACATTTCTTAAGTTCTCTTTAGTGAGGTTTGCCCTTCATATAGGAAAATGAAGTGCTTTTTAGGAAAACTGTTCTTGCAATTATGATTATGATAAAATTTTGCACTTATGATTAAATGTTGTTAAAGTTAGATAGGGCAGACTTTGATGGTTTGGACATATGCAGAGGAGGAACCATGGATATTTTGGTAGGAGGATCTTAGAGATAAAGCTGCCAAGCATGAAGCAAGAATGCCGACCAAAAAAGAAGATATGTGGATGTGGTCAATTTATTCATGCAGGTAGCTGGTGTAAAAGCAGAAGAAGCAGAGTACAGAGTGAGGTGGAAATGATTGCTGTGGCAACCCCGGATAAAGTTGTAACGGTTGGTTATGAAAGACTGCGAGAGAAGAAGTTCAATAAAGAATATGTTGTGTTTTATCTTGGCATTATGTCCGTGAGCACAAACGTATTATCATAGAGTACAAGTGCAGGTTCAATTTTGTGGAGAAGTGGATCTGCTCTCTGGGACATGTGGTAAATTCTCAGGGCATCACAGCAGACCATTTTAAAATTAATGCAATCATTGATATGGAGGTAGCAGACGTATGTTGTTTCATGGCCATGGTGAATTTGTAGGCATATATTCAACACTTATGCCAGATCTGACAAAGCCCATCCATGATCTCTTGAAAGCATTCATTGATAAACAAAGAAGTGGAGTCAGAGACTGTGGTAGTAAAAACCTGATAACAGATGATGCCCTTTCCGGACCATTTCTGTTTTACACATCTACATTGAAGCAAGACTTGCATAGGGAGTGCCAAGTTTACCTGAAAATGTAGTAGAGAGCCTGCCATCCACACTGACAAAGCTAGAAGAAATTAAGTGTACACAAACCTCTGGCAAAATTTGAACATGTGATTGTCTTTACATTGCAAATGGTTGGCCTGAACACAGACAAGATGTGCACAAAATGCTTTTGCCAGACTGACCAGAAATATCGATCTTGCATGAAGTGAGAGTACTCATGAAAGGTGAGAGACTTATAATCCCTGAGCACATGAGACCTGATATCATCCAGAGATTTTACTAGGCACATCAAGGCAGGATGAATGGAATTAACTATTTAATTCTGATTGGCTACTTCTCTCTACATTGATGTAGGCACATCAGCAAAATAGACGATTTCAAGATTTTAGGGTGTGTTAGCATGCATGGATGCGGTCATATGCAAATGTTGGTCATGGATAATGGTCTGCTCTTCTGCCAGGAATTCTTAGAGTTTGCCCAAGATGATGATTTCAAATAGTTTCTGTTATCCACTCGGCAGTTAGGAGGCTAAACAGGCTGTCAGAACCATTAAATTACTCTAAGAAAAGGAAGCTATGCTTGTCTACACAACAACTCCACTGGCACATGGGAACTCCTCACCACAATTTCTGATAAGGAGAGAATTCATATAACAGTCTCAGTGTTAGCAGAGCAATGTTCTAAAGATTTGAAACTGCAACAGCAACAAACTTTTGCAATACACAGCTTTCCAGAAATTAAACTTATGATATAAACATGAAGTTTATATAAATCCCTATCTGGTTTGGATTATTTTCTCAGCTGATGTCTGTGAAAAATATTTCACATTTTTCTCAGTAATAAAATTTTGCAATATGAAAAACTAGTTAGTTTTAGCTTTCTCTGTCACATAATATTCTTAGCTTAATGTTTCTAAGATGAAATAAAGCTCTTGGTAATATTATCTAATATTATAGCATTACACCTTCAATTTCTAACTTCAAACTCATCTGACACCCTTTTTTTTACCTCAACAACACTCTTTGTATAGTCCTCCTTCAGGACCACCCCAATTTTTTCTCTTCCTATCCACACCATGATAGAACAGTTTAAAACTTGCACCAATGCTTTGAGCCTTGCTAGCCTTCCACTTTGTCTCCTGCATACACAAAATATCCACCTTTCTTCTGTCCATCATCCATCAGTTTTCTACCTTTTCCTGTTATTGTCTCTACATTCAGCGTTGCTACCTTAAGTCCTCTTGAGTCTCCTGTTCTCTCCTCACACGCTTCCCCCCTCGTCGTCTTCTGCAAACAGTTGACCAATTTCCGCTAATACCTGTTTGGCACCAGTACCGATGGCGGTTGTTGTTAACCCGGGCCGTGACCGATCTGCTATGAAGGAACATTAAATAATGCGCATTTTAATTCTTGGCAAATGGTTTACGCCGGATGCCGTTACTGATGCAACCCTGACCATTTACCTGGACTTGGGACTGGCACTAAAATTACACTGGCTTGTGCTCTCTAATGGCTGGTTTATATACTTTTATATATATTTATATATATATATTGGACAAGCTCTTTATTAATTGCACACTGCACCGGTAAGAGCAGAGTGTGAAGGTTCAATTAGCTGGGTAAGAGCACAGTTTTGCTCAAAATATTGCAATGCACACAACATTATGGGTGACATACCCATGGGTGAGTTTAAAAGAGGACAAATTGGTGGTGCACGTCTTGCTGGTGCATCTGTGACCAAAACAGCAAGTCTTTGTGATGTATTAAAACCACTTTGGGGTGTTTTGGAGGAGCAAGTCAGTAAATGTTTTCCTCCACCAGCTTCACGCAGTGACCTGGCCACTATCCTGCAAGAAGAATGGCTTACAATCCCTCTGACCAGTGTACAAGACTTGTATGTGTCATTCTCAAGATGAATTGACGCTGTATTGGCCGCAAAAGGAGGCCCTACACCATACTAATAAATGATTGTGGTCGAAAACCAGGTGTTTTTATATGTATGTTATATTTGTATGTATCCATATAAATGGCTCACCCTGTATATACTGTACATAAGGTGTGGCAGTTCGTAAGTCACAGCTTGGGGCAAAGCTTAGTAACAGAGCAGACAAATCTGAAACTAGTGGAATGACTTAAGAATGCACTAATATTTAGGTGTTCTGTAATGCTATGGTATGTGTGAATGTGATTCTGCGTGCAGTACTGTTTGTTTCATAACATATATAACATACATAAAATTAAATAATTTTTCTAATACATACATTCGTATCACTGCGACGTTTCCTGTTATACCACATCTACAATTTTTTTTCAGAGACAAGATCAAAAAGACCTCAAATGCTTGAACCCATTAATGGCATCCTTAAAGTATCTCCAGGTGAGCTGACCTATAATCTAGGGACTTACATACACATTAAGGATTCTTAATAATTTGTGTGTATATGTTTTTGTGTTGGAGAGCAGGTTCTCTAATTAACAAGATGTGTCGCGTGTTTTTACCTGGTAAAGGAGTTCATACCACAACATTACTATGGGAGTTTAAGGACAACTACATCTCTCTGAACACCTCCGAACGGATCCACCAGGGACCAATCAGGTGAGTTTCACAAACACATGGCTAGATTTCACTACATTTATGCATGTGAAGTGGTCAAGACAATTTGCTGTAGAGCAAACTGAGCAACAGAATGGGGAGGAAATGTGATCTAAGTGACTGTGAACGTAGCATGGTTGTTGATACCAGATGGGCTGGTCAGAATATTTCCGAAACTGCTGATCTAGTGGGATTTTCACACACAACCACCTCTAGAGTTTACACAGAATGGTCCGAAAAACTAAAAAGATCCAGTGAACGGCAGTTGTGGATGAACATGCCTTGTTGATGTAAGAGTTCAGAGGTGAATAGGCAGACTGGTTTGAGATGGCAACAGTAACATCTTGTCAGGAATGCAGAATACAATATCTGTTGTAAGTAACACACAAAGAATTTAGGCAGTTCTGAAAGCAAAAGGTGGCCCAACCAATTAATAGCAAGGAGTACCTAATGTATGAGGGTGAGTGAAAAATGATCTGCAATGCTGAATTTATTTTAATTAACTTTTAGAAAAGATAGATTAAAAAATTATGTCATGAGTTTGCTGGCCAATCAAGCATAGTGATACTGTAGTTATTAAACCAGGTATTGGTACTTTTGGCATTGTGGAAAGGTGCCAAGTCCTGCTGGAAAATTAAATTTCCAAAAAGGTTGTCAGCAGAGGGAAGAAAGAAGTGCTCTAAAATTTCCTGGTAGACGGCTGCACTGACTTTGGTCTTGATATAACACAGTGAACCTACTCAAGCAGATGACATGGCTCTCCAAACCCTCACTGATTGTGGAAACTTCACACTAGACCTCAACCAGCTTGGATTGTGTGCCTCTCCACTCTTTACTTTAATCTGAAAACAACACATTAAACCACTGAGCAACAGGCCAGTTCTTTTTTTCTTTGGGCCAGCTAAGACGCTTCTGACGTTGTCTTTTGGTCATAAGTGGCTTGATACAAGGAATGCGACAGTTGGAGTCTATGTCTTGGGTACGTCTTTGTGTAGTGGCACTGACTCTTGTGTTGAAGCACTGACTCCAGCAGCAGTCCATTCCTTGTCAATCTCCTCCAAATTTTATTTATGGCCTTTCTTGACAATCCTCGTAAGGCTGCGGTTATCTCAGTTGATTGTGCACCTTTTTCTACTACCGTTTCTACTACCTTCCTTTTACTCAACTTTCCATTATTATGCTTATATACAACACACATATACAATAAACAGGCAGCTTCTTTAGCAATGATTTTTTTGGCATATCCTCCTTGTGGAGTGTGTCAATGACTAACAATGTTTTCACCATGATTGTGTAGCCTACTGAACCAGTCTAAGGGACCATTTTAAACACTTAGGAAGCCTTTGCAGGTGTTTTGTGTTAAATTTTCAAATTTTCTGAGATAATGATTTTGGGTTTACATTGGCATAATCATCAACAATAACAGAAATAGATCACTGTGTTTGTAATGAATCTATATAATACAGGGTGGGCCATTTATATGGATATATACAGGGGTTAGACAATTAAACTGAAACACCAGTCATTTTAGTGTGGGAAGTTTCATGGCCAAATTGGACAAGCCTGGTGGCCAATCTTCATTAATTGCTCATTGCACCAGTAAGAGCAGAGTGTGAAGGTTCAATTAGCAGGGTAAGAGCCAGTTTTGCTCAAAATATTGCAATGCACACAACATTATGTTGACATACCAGAGTTCAAAAGAGGACAAATTGTTGGTGCACGTCTTGCTGGGGCATCTGTGACCAAGACGGCAAGTCTTTGTGATGTATCAAGCGCCACTTTGGGGTGTTTTGGAGGAGTAAGTCAGGAATCGATTTCCTCCACCAGCATCACGTAGTGACCTGGCCACTATCTTGCAAGAAGAATGGTTTAAAATCCCTCTGACCACTGTGCAAGACTTGTATGTGTATTATAAATATATAAAAATTTCCTGCAAATCACAAGTGGGACAGATAATTTTTGTCCGCACTAAAGTCGCAAATGATTGCACATAAAATAGTCAAATCTACATATGAAAAGCATTTATTAGGTGCTTTATTAGGACCATTTTTAATTCACCCTCATTTTTATACCTTATTCATAAATTTTGTATTAATACTGCCCACTAGAGATATTAGATCATGAATCTCAGCTTCACTCACATACATCCCTACTTGCATAAACATTTCTTACCACATTTTCTTTTCTGTTTCTGTTTAAAAGGAAGCGATGGAGAAAGATTGAGCATGAAGAAACCATAAAATCTTTGTTGCATTGTAGTTTGAAAGCACCCCTAATGATGCAAATAATTAAAACTCCTAGAAATTATTTAAGAATAATTTAAAACTAATAATTTTATATAATTTAAAGACCAAATGATATTTTAAATAAGGCTCATACTTAAATACAGAATGGGGTACTATAAAAAGGTTCACTATAACAAAATTTACCCTCATAATAAAAGGTAATAAATAATAAGTTAAGTAATCAGTAACAATTTTATTAACAAAATATATTTACATATATTTAAACTGTTGCTATACAATAAGAAATTCACTTAGCCCATCCACCTTTTTACTTTTACTTATTAGTGCTTCTTACATCTAATTTTGTTTTTCTTGTATTTTGGTTTTTCGCTTTATCTTTGGAACATTTGGAAACTACTAAATTTGCTAGTTTGTTATGTATCTTTATTACACATTATTATTATTATTATACATGTACACTGCAAAATTAGACATGATGAATTCTGGATCTGAATCTTGACTTAAACTAATACTGGATTCAAATTTGTGCATTTCCCACAGCACGAAATAGGCAAAAATTAGGTCTGAGTGAAATAAATTGATTTTATTGTAAAAGCAGTATGGATTTTTGTTATGTAAATTTTTTTGCAGTATTTTCTGTGCTAATGTATTTTGTAAGTTGCACCATTGTTGCACGGGCAAATTTAATTTCGTTCTGGTGTAAACATGTATTCTGGAGGAATGACAAACACACATTACTGACTAAATTAGAGCATTAGAGTAATTTTTTTATTTTTATTTTTTTATCTTACTGTCCTTTGATGTACTAAATTATTATGTAAGTTGTAACTGTGTGTTCAGGGAGACTGATAAGGATGATGGCTGGATGCTGGAGCGAAGCCTTCTGGTGTCTCCCGTACTGCCAGATGATCTGAACCTGAACTTTACCTGCACGGCTTTAAGTTACAGAGGAATTGCTGTCGGCTACTTCACACTCCAGCCTGCAGGTCAGAATAAAAACAATGCTGCAAAGTATTAGTATTGACATTTGTATTATTGTCCCCATAAAAAAAATAATTCCGGGCATAATTTAAATAAGTGCTGTACAAGCGTAAAACTACCAAAAAAATATATAAAAATATTTACCCAGTTAATAATATCCAGTTAATAAAAGAAAAGCACAATAATAATACTGTGTCAGGGAGTAAATAGTCATCTTCCTAAAATAATGGCCTAAGTCAATTTTTCTGGTTTTTCATTGAAATAATATTTCTGTAGATTACAATTCACTCTTGACATAAGCCATTTTTTACAATAGTAGAATCACATGATCTGGTAAACTGAGAACTAATGCAATTTTACCAGAGTTAGACAGCATGGTGAGTCCAAAATTGACTTAGGCCATTATTTTAGGCATGTGACAAAATATGATTTTAAAGCCATGTTTTAAAACAGTCAGTATAGGTACAGATTGACAGACACTGGCAACTTATGTCATAATTTGGGGAAATAGAAAAAAGGACAATTACCTATAGGGTTTCAATTTAGCTTTCAATATAATAAAACAATTAATATAATCTGCAGTTCTAATGACGTATCTCCACTGTATGATCCCTACATGACTCGACTCGGCTCTACAATTTAACTAACTCGGTTCTTTCAAAGTAATCTAGAGAATTTTTTAATTGATCCTAAATTGTACAGAAAGCCAAGGTAGCGTATAATTCTTTCAAACTTGCTAGGCAATAAATAAAGGCTTCACTTTGGATAATTGGCTGTAATCTACAGCAGAAGTCACACTTCTAACAAATATTTTTTGACAAATTGTGTTTTACAAATGTTTGTTTTCTTTGAACACTGTCTCAATATTTTCATTTGTCTACTAGTTCATCTGCTAATATTTCACTTTTACATCTTTTGTAAACACATCTGTCATGTGTTTTTTAGATCCTAATATGGTCTTCCCAATTGCACTTCTGGTCACTTCAATGGCTCTTTTCATCGTAGGACTTCTCCTGTGCAGAGTATTTAAGGTGGAGCTTGTCCTGCTCTTCCGGACCATGTTTCCTTTCTTTTATGCCAGCACAGGTATTTTGAAATCATGAAACCACTCTTGCACCTCAGCACATATGCACATTTGCATGCACAAATGACACAATGCAAAAAATGGAGGCGGCAAATTCAGGATTATTCAAAAAACACAGGCAAAGATGTCACAATGTCAGTGCTAATTGTGCTAACTGAATAATAAATAGCTAGTCCAACATTTTAACTTAAAAACCTAGGAAACAGGTCAAAATCATGTATGAACACAGGCCTCGTACTGATGCTTTACAGGGAAGATGTTGACAAATGAGAATGTGAATGCTGCTACAAATGCCTGAAGTATTGTGGTAACTGAGACTGGGTTTGATGTGTACAAGAAAAATCAGGATATGACACACTAAATAAATAGGCTTTATGTGAGGTAAAAAATGGGTTAGCATTACCTTTGAGGATAAGCATATGAAATATGCATTTGATCTATTTGACAATAGTACAAAAGTGGTCCAAGCTCTTAAGCACCATATCCTTTTTAGTACAAAATTAAGGGATTTTATGAATTCTTCTCATTGAGTCAGTACAAAGTGATCTTTATGTCTGGCTTGTTTAATGGATAAAATTTAATAACTTATATAAACATGATTATATCCTCAATTTATTTTCTTTAAATCTGTTTTGCAACAACGTTCAATAAATGTTCTATAGAAGTAAAACTGTATTAAATATAATTAAATTTACCAGCAGAACAAAAATGTAGTTATGTCAGGAAAGATTATGTCAGGAAAGATCTATTGTGCATATTACACAATAGATCACTATTGGTAGCTTTTGCTGAAAAACGTCTCCAGAAAAACAGTGTAAGATTCTACAAGACAGATAAAATGTAGTAAAGAAGCCATCATCGCTTTGTGATGGTTAGCTGCACAATGAGTCAGGTTTCTCCAGTGTCATTTGTCTTATGTTACTTATAGTATTTAGGCCCCTCCACGTCATAATCTAGTCCACATCATGATGTTTTTCATCCAGGTTATTCTACTTCACATGTACTGCCACTACACATCCTTCAATGTTGCCTTGTGGGAGCCTCCACACATGACAGTATTAATGTAGATTTCGGTATTTGTTGAAGTTCAGTAACTACTTTTCTGTTCTGGCCATCTTGTAGTCTTGTTCAATGGTCATCATCCTTGTTATCAAATTCCTGAGACAATTGTGAAATGCGAATGATTGATGCAAATGAAATGAGAAAATCTGCTTTCCACCATGATGTCCAGTATGTCATGAGTGTTGGTACTGCATACAGTACGGCATAGATTTTCTATAGTGTTAAGTTCAAGTGAGGTTGCGAGACATTTAAGAACAGGTATACCATGGTCCTTAAACCAGGTACTTGTAGCTTTGCCACTGTGTGTAGCTGGAGTCAGTGCTTCACGAACCACCAAGAACAGACATGGGTTTAAGCATTCCTTATGTCAAGTCACTCTTGAACAAAAAAGAGTGTCAGAAGTGTCTAAAAACAAAAGGGACTGAACTGCTACGGAATGGTCCAAAGTTCTCTGATAAAAGTCAGTTTTGCATTTTCTTTGGAAATCAAGGTCCCAGAGTCTGAAGGAAGATAGGAGAATCACAGAATCCATGTCACTTAAGGTCTAGTTTACAGTTTCCACAGTCAGTGATGGTTTGGGGAGCCATGTCATCTGCTGGTGTTGGTCAACTACATTTTCAGGTCCAAGGAGCTGTCTATGCTTCCTGCTGCTGACCAACTTTTGGGATATGCTGATTTCATCTTTCAGCGGGACTTGGCACCTGCACAAAGTGCAAAAGCTACAAACTTACCTGACCTTAACAAAAATCTATGGAGTACTGTGAATAAGATGCGATAGGCCAGACCCAACAATGCAGAAGAGCTGAAGGCCACTATTGGAGCAACCTTGGCTCTCATAAAACTTGAGCAGTGCCACAGACTGATCGACTTCATGCCACGCTGCAGTAATTCGCGCAAAAGGAGCCCCAACTAAGCATTGAGTGCTGTATATGCCGATACTTTTCATGTTCATACTTTTAGGTTAGCCAGAATTTCCAAAAAATTCTTTTTTTGTATTGGTCTAAAGTAATATGCTCACCTATGTGTGTCTGTGTTTCACTGCACGGATGGATTAAATGCAGAAGACCAATTCCGCTGTGTGTCAACATAGTGGCAAAATGTTTCTCTTTCACTTTCTATAGTATACAAGTTTTACTTTTTGAATGGAATTATGGAAATAAATAAAATTTTTCATGATATTTTAATTTTATGACCATAAATATACAGGGGTTGGACAATGAAACTGAAACACCTGGTTTTAGACCACAATAATTTATTAGTATGGTGTAGGGCTTC
>JAOUQV010328404.1:0-11522 GCA_028565295.1 Aspidoras spilotus
AGAAACGTCCACCAGTTTACATCAGGTTTATTAATTATTTTAGATTTAAAAAGTCAAAAGTATATATATATATATATTTATAAAAAAGTTAAAAAGCATGATTAGTGAAAAACTGAGTCACACTGTGAAACGGTAGGTACCACTTACAGCAAGAAAGTCCCAGGTTTAAATCCCAGTTGGGGCGTCTTGGGTCCTGTCTATATATAGTTTGATTGTTTTCCATCCCATGTCCGTGTGGGGTTTCAACAGTACACTTATTTTAAATATGTATCTGTAGCCCAAATCATTTCTAATTTGATACCTTTAATCAGTATTAAATTTTTTTAACAATAATATTGTAATATAAATGCACAGATGTTCACATACATTTTCTTTCGGTCTGTTCTATGAATTATGTCTATGCAAATGCTGTATCATATCTTTCAGATTTATCCCGCTGTATTGTGTCTAGTTTTTCCTTGGATGCTCGTGTGATGATTACTGGATATTTGATGACAAGACTTACTAAAACCCGGGTCCTTCTTGTTGCAAAGTGACAGCACTAACCACTGTGGTACCGTGCCCCCCTCTACACAAATATTTGTTTACATGTATGCCATTTAGCTCTTATTACAAGTCACTTCCAAAAGTGCTTAGTCAATAATATGGAATGTCAGAGCTAATGCTTGTAGACCTGAAAACAAAGCACCTAGAAGTAGTATAGGAATGATAGATACAATGCCAACACTAACAATTACAAGAACATTTATATAATCCCAAGGTCCTAAACTTCAAAATCCGTTGATTACCAAGCATGCTTAATAGTATACTCTGTTTAAGTGTTCTATATTTTGTCTGCTTCTAACACCTCTGTCTTCTGTCCACATCTGTTCACTGGATTTGTCAACCTTTGCCAAAGAGACTTTAAACCTTTGCCATAGGGACAAGTGTGACAGTCAAAGTCTATGCTTTCTTATGTGTTTCTGCTACTCTTTGTTCTGCAACTTTGCATTAGAAGCCACATAGTTTCTCTCCTGCCTTCTATTTAATGCAAGCATCAGCCCCCTGAGCCACTGAACTGCATTCTAAAAAATAGAGATTACTAAGTATTCAATGGTAAATAAATCCCAATTCAGCAAAAACCCAAGACAATGCAAAAGAGGAAAAATGCAAGTCAGCAAAGCTCGGATACAAGGGAAGGCATCAATAATGAATTTAGAATCTGATTTAATGTAGTAGAAGCCTGAATGGTGTAAGCTCAATCATTTTAAATGTGCAAATGGACTGGCGAACTGCATCTAGTTACCACTCCTTACAATGCACATCACACAAACCTATTGAAAATAAAACCCAAAACTCGGGTCAATTATAACTTACAAAAACAAAGCTGTAGTCATCATGATTCACATCACATTCCTAAATCTGTTACAGATATGGCATGGTGTTTTTCATGCTGATGCTCAACCGTCACCGGAAACTGGCTGTTACTAGGTTTCAGTGTCCACAGGGACTAAATCTTGCCCCTTTAGGTCCTCATTGGTTAGTAATAAAAGTGAGGTGGCCCATATGGCCAAGTGGGACTTCATCCATAACGCTATGGCCCTTACTGATGTGTCTTATGACCATCTTGACTTTTCCTTTATAAATGAATTTATAACATATAAGAATAAATAAATAAAAAAATAAGAAACAATAGTAAAAAGTAGAAAAATAATTACTGTACAACGATGCTGCTAGTAACAGACCATGTATTACTGTTTTTAACAAGACTGCAAAAACAAATAAGACAAACAAATTAGAACTGACATTTATTTTTTATGGAAAATTATCCACAAAAATACTTAACAGAAACCTTGTCTGTTTAACAGAAACCTTTTATGCCATAACACATTTATACCAATGTAGTAAAATCAGACTTTACACTTGCATGTATGGCATTTAGCAGATGCGTTTATCCAGAGTGGCTTATAAAAGTTCTTAAGTCATTAATTTGGAATTTCAGAGCTAATTCTTGTAGAAGGAACGTAGCGCTAGAAAATACTTCCAGACATTACAATACAAACAGGTACTTGTAGCTCTGGCACTGTATACAGGTGTTAAGTCCTGTTGGAAAATGAAATCAGCATCTCCCAAAAGTTGGTCAGCAGCAAGAAACATGAGGTGTGCTCAAACCTCCTAGTAGGCTGCTGCGTTGACCTTGGACCAACACCAGCAGATGACATGGCTCCCCAAACCATCACTGACTTTAAACTACACCTCAAGTGGCATGAATTCTTTGCTTCTCCTCTTTTCATCTAGGAGCTTGGTTTCCAAAGGAAATGTAAAATTTACCTTTATCAGAGAACTTAACTTTAGACAACTCAGCAGCAGTCCAGTCCCTTTTTGATTTAGACGCTTCTGACACTGTCTTTTGTTCAAGAGTGGCTTGATACAAAAAATGCGACAGCTGAAACTCATGTCTTGCATATGTCTGTTCTTGGTGGTTCTTGAAGCACTGACTCCAGCTACACAGAGTGCCAAAGCTAGAAGTACCTGGTTTAAGGACCATGGTATCACTGTTCTTAATTGTCCAGCAAACTCCCCTGACCCTAACACTATAGAACATCTATGATGTACTTTAAAGAATATTCGATAGCCTGACCCAACAATGCAGAACAACTGAAGGCCACTATCAGAGCAAGTCACACCTAAGAATTGCCACAGACTGATCAACTTTATGCCACACCACATTGCCCTAGTGATGTTTGAGTGTGCAAATGCCAGTATATTAGCACTTTCTGAAATACTCAGACCATGCCACGTTCAATGGTCACTTTGTCATTTATGACACTTAATGGTCACTTAAATCGACTTTCTTCCATATTCTGATGCTCAGTCTCCACATTGAGTTATGACTATGTGATTGGTTGATTAGATATTTGTCTTAACAAGCAACTGAACAGATGTACCTTATATAGTGGCTGGTGAGTGTATATCTTGTTTAGTTGCATTAAGTTACATAAACACCTTGTTTAGTTCAGTATGCCATGCTAAAGGTTTTTCTGGTTCTGAACATTGATTCTTTGTTCTATAGTGTTGTGTGCCTCTGCCAATAATTGCCTGACCCTTGACTGCCTTTACCATGATCTTAGAGTTTGTGTACTGGATTTGTTAACCTTTGCCGTAAATAATTTTAAACCTTTTCCACAGAGACTTTGAAACATTGCCATAAAAAAACTTTTATCCCTTGCCATAAAGACTTTGAACCATTGTCATTAAGACTTTGAACTATTGCCATAATGACCTTGCTATAAAAACTTCGATCCTTTGTCATAGAGGCTTTGTTTCTTTGTCAAAGTGTCTTTGTATCTTTAACATAAAGATTTTAGACTTTTTACAATGCCAGCATGAATATTGCAGTAAATTCGACACCCTATCGATGAATCCTGCATTTTATCCACACCTGTCCACTGCTCCTTTCCTAAAATTAGAAGCAAATATTAGATAATTAAAACCCGTGGTGGCAGCATGCTTAAACTTTACTGTCCCTCAAAAATTATACAGTATGTACTTTATTTAGTTTGAAATTATTATGCATTAGAAAAGACACTACAGCAGAGTTTGAAGGTAGAGGTCACGCAAAACTTATACCAGCCAAATGCCATTCTTTACCAGAGAATCATAAAACACCTGAATACTGACTCTAGATACAAAGTTAAATAAATGTAAGAAAAATCCTATCAGATTATTTAACACAATTTGTCTGTCATTAAAACCTACTGAGCTATATAATGATTCAGATTTCAGATCTTTTCATGAGTTTCTTTTATAGTTTTTCATAATTACGGCACTGATTTCTAGGTGGGCCTCTTGGGTCCTTTTTGTGTGGAGTACGCACGTGTATGTTCTCCCCATGCTCGGGTGGGTTTCCTCTGGGGACAATGGTTTCTTCTAACAGTCCAAAAAACATGCATCTGGCTAATTTGTGTCTCTGAATTGTCCTTAGTTTGTCACTGAGGCTGTCTCAAAACATAGTGAGCTCCCCATATGGGCAGCAATTGACAACATCTGTGTGTGTTCTCCCTTGAATAAGGCTGTCTCTATTTTAAGAAAGCTTTACGCTTCTTTATAAGCTCACTTACTGAATAAGGCTTATACTGACTAAGGAGGCACATAATGTACATACATGGATAAACAATACCAGCATGAAATGCAGGAACACTCTGTTTTTAAGCAGAAAATATTCCAATATGGTTGTCCAAAGAAAACATATCTGTATGTATATCTGAAACTGTGTATTTATTTGTATAGTTTAGAATCAGTTAGAATGAAATCATTATTAGTCTTTTTTATTTAATATAATAACCATACGGTGGACTGTCCTCTATTTCAGGGATGCAGGTATGTCATCTGAGATTTCAAGTCAGTCATCAGAGATGATTTTCAGGAGAAGCTGACAAACACATTTGTAGTCTCAAAATATGTGAAAGCGCTGCTCCGTATAGAGAATGGAGAGCTGTGTGCACATGTGTAACGTGTGGGCTTCAGTAACAATATACTCCCACACAGGATTCAGACGTAAACGCAGAGAGGGTTTTTTTTATAATAACACCTCTCAAAATAAATAGAAACAGAAATAAACTCGAAACCTAGAGAAACAAAACAAAACGGAACAAGAAACTTAGCAAAACACATAACATGAAACAAAAATTGAAACTCTTTAGTTCAACATTAAACGTTATATTAATAATGTTGCACACTGAACTAAACAAAAACTCAACTTAAATAACCCTATCAATCAGTGCACCAACATGCAATCAGCTGCTGTTAATTGGTTCATGTGGCTGCTCTGTAAACAAGAGCAGTTACATGTTGCCGCTGGTTGCCATTATCGTTGAATTCCCCCACCTCATTGCCTGCTGCAGCACAAGAGCTATGACACTTTCGATTTGGGTATGCATCATTTTTGGTGCTGGGGTGTGCACTACCACTGCATGCTGTAACACTGGGACCTTGACATTCTCAATTTGCGCCTGCTGGATCAATGGGGCTGGGGTGCGCACCATCACAGCATGGCGCGTTGCCTCACAGGAGCTTGAACATGAAGCGTCTTTGTTTGCTGTAGCACCAGAGCTTTGACCTTCTGTGGTATGGCTCGCTGAGGTCGCCCTGTTTGCCTTTTCATGGATCCCCCTGATCCACTGGCTGCTAAATAGGAGGCGTTGTAAACCTAACAACGATTTCGCTGCAAACTAAACACTGAAGAAATAAAACATAAACCAGCACAAACAAAACATTAAATACATAGAACAAACAGAGATATAATCCAAATATGGTTACAGGTCTATGGTCCATGAATAAAACAGAACCAAATGATTAACGATAACAGGCACCTGCTGATGCTCGTTTAAGGAAGTCTGTCCCAACAAAATTGCTCCCACTAACTTTGTTTATTTACATTTACATTTATTTTTTTAATTGTTAATTATATATTACAGAAACTCAGATTAATGAAATTAATTTAAACTACAGCATGCTCATCATGCTGTACATGTAATGTACTTAAGCTCAAATGGAGTAGGAATAATTATTATACACATTTAATATTTCCTTGCATTCAACATTATTTTAAATAGTTTTAATATATTACTACAGATTAGGATCAGCACTTGATTATGATTAATTATATAAAAATCAAAATGAATATAGATATGCGCTACCTTGCTGTGGTGGAGAAACTTGAGTGTTCCTATGAGTCTGAGAAAAATACAGTCTAGAGCTATGCTTTTAGCATGGTCACCTTTACACTGCTAAGCACTAATTGGTATTGATTCATTCGTGCGGTCAACCATCACATAGCGATGAAGACATATGACATGACAAACGGAGTATTCTGCATCTTGATTTCAAGATTCACAGTTAGTCTGGAGCAAATATAATTTAAATATCCAGTAAAGAAGAAGTGTTAAGTGCAGAATGCTAATACATTAAAAAAGCTACATTAAAAAAACAGACTTGTGCTTTTAGAAAAGGATCTTTTACCATATTTAAAGGCCAGGGCCAAAACAAGGTGCTCGGTAAACACTTCTATATTTGTCCCAGGCATATGACTGATGTTTATTCACCTTTAAAAACCACACAGCACATGCACACACATTCACCCTGCTTTAGCGAGAAGAAACATACACTTTTGTCTTTAAGACAACCTGCAAGACATCCTTTCTAACAGCACCACCAAAACTAGTTTTTACTCACTGCAAACACATCGTGCTTCAGGAGGGTTACGTTCTCTGCATTGTTCTGCAGCTGAAAATTGATCAGAGACAAACATACATAAATATGGGGCAGAAGGAGCAGACTTAAAAAAAAACAATATCCACCAACAGAACTGCTGTCAGTCTCAATGCACGAAATAAAAATATCAGCGTTTACTCACAAAAAACATTCCTTGTCGATCACAAAGAAATGCAAATAATAATTTTAACTTCATTCAGAATCTTCATTAACTGACCTGAAATGTGACAGACAGACAGTCAAACAAATAGATTGATGACAATGAAACCAACCGTACATCCACCAGAAGTGCAAATGAGCACTTTAAAGTGTAAACGGGAATATAGTTTGCTTGTATAATAATGTTATAATAATATAATAACCATAAAATAGCCAATAAAGAATGGATATACATATGGTTATTATCACTATACAGTGCACCTTGTAAGTATATATCGCTATTCTTTCCTCATTTTGTTATGTTTCTGTTGTGCAAATTTTACACAGTGGGTAGTGCTGTCGCCTTAGAGCAAGACTCATGTTCTCTCTGTGTTTGTGTGGGTTTTATCCAGGTGCTCTGTTTTCCTCCCGCATTTCAAAGATATGCATGTGAGTTGTCTCTAAAGTGCCCCTTACTGTGTGAATGTTTGTGTGACTGTATGTATGTGTGTGTGCCCTAAGATGGATTGGCGCCCTCTCTAGGATTGTTCCTGCCCTTGCGCTCAAAATTGCCAGGTGGGCACTGGCTGAATTAAGTAGAAAAGAAAATGACCGAATAAATGAATGAATGAATAAACAAAAAAAGTATTTACAGTCTTTGTCATGATATACAAAATTGAGCTAATTGTGCAAGAGTTCAGGGGATTGGAATGCTTCCCGGGAATGTGCGTTACAGCAACATCTTATAGTCGATTTCACATAAAAGATATAGCAGGTTAGAAATGAGCAAACTATGACCTACCAAACCAGGAATTATAAATAACCTACTACAAAAAAACATGATAAATCTTAAATATGAAATATTTTTAAATATAAAATTTTACTTTCTTTGTTTAAGAATATTTTTTAAATTATAGACTTTCCCTAAAAGTACAAAATCTCACTGCTTTCTTCTTTTGTTATGAAATTTGTATAATTCTCAGAAATTAATAAAACATCATCATTTATCAACATGTTGGTTGAACACCTGGCTAATAACGGGTAAGAACAATTTTTTAATTAACTTATACAGATTCCTAAACTTATACAGAATTATAAAAATATTTCTCTACATTCAAATCAAACCATGCCTGCTGAACTATCTTTGCCAGTTTAAAATTTTGCCTTTGCAAATTGGCTGGGATCTCGTGACCATCAGCTGGATGTTTGTTGATGATTTTTCCACTCTTTGTATACATAATATGGCAGTACAGAAACAGCCCATAGGAACAAGAAACAAAGGACAATGACGACCTTTGTACCCAGAGCCATCCAGGTCCTTATTGCATAGCCCCCCATTCAAATATTGTCTTATTGCTTTCCACATGTCATTTGTTGCTCTCAATTGTCCCAAGGGGATAAATAAAGTTTTCTGAATCTGAAGCTCACAGTCCTCAATCTGTTGGTATGAATGGCATAAAATGATCAAGATTATGTAAGCATTATTTTTTGCACACAGTACTCACTAGCTATGATTTATTCTGGTGCTGTAAAAAATCATTGAAATGAATGTGAATATCACTTGCGTTAGTCAGCGCAGAACATGAGGGAGAAGCGATGCAGGGTCTGACCCAGTTATGTCTTGTGTTTGCACCTATCTTTCTATAAGTAGATATGGCACTTTTTATGACATTGATTCTACAACTTTGGAATCATTTTATTTCTTCGGTATACACAAGTCACAGCATGCCATAAAGCATTTTGCTGGCATAGATTCGATTCATTTGTCCTTATACATAGTGTAATAAACATGCTATAATGTGCTGTGGATACTACTAATAATAATATTTATAAGTTTACTTTTTAAAGAAAGTAATAAATAGTAATAATTTTCTCTTCCTTTTAAATGACCTTTGTGCCTACAGTGGTTAAGGTAAAATTGGCTTTTATATAAGATATTTACCTTTCCATTGTACAACAAAAGGCAGTATTTACAGTTAAGTATCTTTTATTTTGCCTCCAGATTCATGCTGCAACACACCAATCAGAAAAGAGATTTCTTACCTAAGCCTAACTAATGCAAATATCAAGCACGGCCAAAAACACAAAAACACATTTTACTATATCTCTACTATATATTTATACAAGTAATTAATTTTAACTCATATTGCACTCTTATTCATTCATTTAATTATTCTTCTTTTACTATACTGGCTTATTTTTATTCGTGGTCATGGGGTGTTGAGTCTTAGCCAGCAATACAGGTCACAAGGCTGGAACAATACTAGACAAAGCAGACACACATTCCTTGACACAGTAATGGCAATTTAAAGACACCAATTATCCTACTGAAGTACCTGGAGGAAACCGCAAAGTGAAAACCTTGCAAACTCGACACAGAAAGGACCTAGGGCATCCCACGCAGCAATCAAACCTAGGACTTTCTTGCTGTGAGATGGCAGCACTACGACTGCCGCACCTTTCCACCCCTCATGTTGCATATATATTTTTCTTCTGTTTTAAGAATAACAGAACCACCACTTACCTGTAGATCTTGTAGCGGGTCGAGAAGCCCTGGTGAAAACGCTCTTTAAATTCGGTGTACTCTGGGCACCGGTGGAAAGGTCCCTTGTCAGAAAGGAGCCAATCCAGCTGAGCTACACTTGCCTTGCCAGGCAGAGAGGAGAAAGACAAAGGCTCAGGGCGCTCAGCCGAAGCCAAAAGCCAGCTTACAGCACCAAGAGCCCAGTGCCAGACAAGCATAAAGAGGAACCATCTAACACCCAAAGCGCTCTGCCAACACAACGCCATCCTGCCCCCCGATGCCTGGGACCAGCATTCTTCTTCCAAGCCTGCCTCACCTGGAACCAGAGGAAGGAAAAAATTGAAAGTCACCTGTCATATCAAAATATTTTAGCAAATATCTTAGCAATGTTTATTCCACATAAACATTCCACATGGTCTTTCAGAACCATATTATTAAAAAATTTCAGGAAAATTAGTCAGTGTGTTATGGGACCGCTTGGGTTCACTATTCACGCCAGCTGGAAAAATGAAATCGGGACTAATAAGAAATAAAAATTTAACTTAAAATATATAACAAAAGCCTATACCCAGTGGAAATGCTAGACACAGAATGCTAGGCTGCCAGAGTAGGGTGGCACTAACCAGTGTGATAGCAGCTCACCTTAAAAGTAAAAGTGAGAGGAAAATAATGATAAGGATAAGGACCAATAAATGAGGTCTTTATAAGAACAAAATTCAAACAAAGTAAATGGAGACACATTTATAAAACCCGAGTCATGAAAGGGAATAAATAAAGAAATAAAACGCCAGCGGTTTTAAAGATTCCTCCACAGAGGCAGAAGGCAGAATGGTGAAAAATGAACTTAAAAATAAAAACCAAATAGAAATAGAAATTAAGAAAATGAAAGGAAACTTAAGGAAATCAGCCATTAGAGAGCACAAGCCAATGTATTTTTAGTGCCGGTCCCAAGCCTAAGGGAAAAGGCGCGGGTTGCGTCAGGAAGGGAATCCGGCGTAAAACATTTGCCAAACCTAAAATGCGAGATATTAAATGTTCCTTCATACTGGATCGGTCACGGCCCGGGTTAACAACGATCTGCACCAGTTGTGGTGGAAAACAGGGTACTGGTGGAAATTGGGCTACTGTTTGCCGAAGACAACAAGTAAGAAGGGTATGAGGAGACAGAGAGAGAACAGGAAAGTCAAGAGTGAATGACTGAAGGTAGCAACCCTGAATGTAGGGACGAAAGGTAGAGAACTGGCTGACATGATGGAGAGAAGAAAGGTGGATATTTTGTGTGTGTAGGAGACAAATTGTGTAACAAGGTTTAAAGCATTGGTACAGGGTTTAAACTGTTTTATCATGGTGTGTATAGGAAGAGGGTAAACACATATTTTCAAAACAAGGAAGAGCACAAGGTGACCAACACAAGTGGAGGTAGGGTGATCAAAGATAGAAATGGAAATCTACTGACAGGTGAGGAAAAGTGAGGGAAAGATAGAAGGAGTATTTTGAGGAGCTGATGAATAAAGAGTATGACAGGGAAAGAAGATTGGAAGGCATAGAAATAGTGTAACAAAATATAGTAAAGATTAGCCAGGATAAAGTAAGGAAAGTTTTGAAAAGGATGAAGGGAAAAGCAGTCGGACCGGATGACATACCGGTGGAGGTATGGAAATGTATAGGAGAGGTGGGAGTGGTGCTTGTGACTAGATTATTTAATGAGATTTTTAAGAGTGAACTGTTGACTGAGCCATGGAGGGAAAGTGTACTTGTACCGATTTATAAGAGCAATAGTCATGTGCAGAAAATCAGTGACTGTTTGTGAGTAGCAGTATGGTTTCACGCCAAGAAAGAGAAGCACAGATGCTTTGAGAATGCTGATGGAGAAGTATAGAGAAGGTCAGAAAAAGCTACATTGTGTCTTTGCATATTTAAAGAAAGCTTATGATAGGGTGCCGAGAGAGAAACTGTGGTGTTGTATTCCAGAGTGGCTGAAAAGAACATTAGATTGGTACAGGACATGTATGAGTAGTGAGAAGTCGCATGACAGTAGTAAGATGTGTTGTAGGATTGACAGATAGTCTCAAGGTAAAGGTGTGACTGCATCAAGGATTGGCACTGAGCCCCTTTTAGTTTTCTCTGGTGATGGACAGACTAACAGATAAGGTCAGACAGAAATCACCAAGGACTATGATGTTTGCAGATTACATTGTTATCTGTAGTGAGAGCTAGGAACAGCTAGAAGAAAACTTAGAGAGGTGGAGGTATGCTCTGAAAAGGAGGGGAATGAAAGTCAACACTTGTAAGACAGAATACATGTGTGCGAATGAGAGGGAGGCAGGTAGAACAGTCTGGCTACAGGGAGAAGTGGCCATAAAGGTGAAGGAATTCAGATACTTAGGATCAAGTGTCTAAGCAGAAGGGAAGTGTGAAAAAAGGTAAAGAATAGACTACAGGAAGGATAGAGAAAATAGAGAAAACTGTCAGGGGTGATGTTTGACAAAAGGGTTGCAGAAAAACTCTCCCGGGAAATCAGAAATGCAAAGCGCGCACACGGCCAGATCATCCACAGTCACTTCGAAAACAGCAGAGACACACGGCGCATGTGGCAGGGAATCCAAAC
>JAOUQV010328476.1:0-11519 GCA_028565295.1 Aspidoras spilotus
GTCGCTACTTGGAATCGAACCAGGGACCTTCCGGTCGCAAGGCCGGTTCCTTAACCACAAGCCTACGACTGCCCCATTTATGTGATTTAAGTGGCTGGTGAGTGTATTTGTTTGGTTAATTACTGTCTCTTAAGTTATCTTACGATGTTTGTGTTTGAGCATATGTGCTCTATGATCCAGAGATATCCTTTCTAGTGTTATTTCTGCTTTTTACTCTGTGTTGCTGGCTACGCAATGGCTTCAATGTGACCCTGTTCAGGATAATGCAGGTATTGAATATGAATGAATTAAATATTCCCCTAAATTGTACACTTATCGCCGTTTTTCATCTTTTGCCTTTTCCCTGCCACCAGGGGTTGCCACAGCGAGTCACTAACATTGCTGAACTGGCACATGATTTACACCGGATGCATTTACTGATGCAACTTTCATCCATTCGTACTCCCGGACCCAACAATTTAGCGTCTCCATATAATCTAAGACGCATATATTTGGATTGTGGGGGAAACACCAAAGCCCTCACCATTAAATCTAGTAAATCAGTTTTGTAATGTACAGTTTTGTTAAAGCTTCATTGTAAAATATATGTATAAAAACTATAGTTAATGTGTAGGGCATATTTATTATATCTGGTGTACGACACCCGGCTTCTTGAGAGCAGAGTTGTTGGAAGTCAATTTATTTGTAAAAAGGAAAAATCAAACACAAAGACTTAGACAAATGCAATGTGAGCACTCTTTAAGGCTGTCAGGAAATCAGTGTAACCTTTAGGTAGAGTAATGGCCTGGAACTTTAATTGTCATGTGCAGTTCATCTTCACTAACAAAAGCAGCCAACAATGTCTCAGAAAATAGCCCACCTGTTCATTAATTCACTTAATTGTGTGCCACAAAACACTTTACAGCGAGAACAATTGCTAAAAGAACTGCTGATGATATGCTATTAACTACTGTTAAAGCCTGCAATTGGTCTATGGATGCTTTGCGTACATTTGGCCATGTTTAACCTTGAATGACTTTTAAAATTTACTTGTTTGTTGGTTGGTTTTCAAATCCAACTGCATGAAAACTTTTTTTTTTCAATTTAGCTGTTTGTCATATATGTTTCTGTTTTACTTCCCTCACAAACTTGATATTATCATTTGTGATGCATGAACGTTTATTGTAGAGTATATATCTAAACAAGTTGTGAAGGTTATTCAATTAACTAGAGATATTTTCAGCACAAACTCTGGAACCTACAGAGAAATTCAGATGCAATTGTGTCATTTAGACCTATCAAACGCAAAGCTGTCAGATTTGAGTTAAGATAAAATATAGAATAATGAATGGACTGAATACATGCTTGTGTAATCTTGGTTGTAATGATTAATTGTGAGAGAGTTTAGAAGTTTTTCATGCTGTGTGTATTTTTAAACTTTTTAATAATTTTGTGATTTTGACATGTCTATCTTCATCCACAGTATTGTGTGACAAAAGGATTGCAGCAAAAGTGACAGGAAAGGTTTATAAGAGAGTAGTAAGACCAGCCTTGTTGTATGGTTTGGAGACAGTGGCACTGACTAAGAGGCAGGAAGCAGAGCTGGAAGTGGCAGAGATTAAGATGTTGAGGTTCTCATTAGGAGTGACCAGGATGGACAGGATTCGGAATGAGAACATCAGCGGGACAGCACATGTTGAAAAATTGGGAGACAAAGTTAGAGCGGGCCGATTGAGATGGTTTGGACATGTGCACAGGAGGGACAGTGGATATATTGGTAGGAGGAGGTTAGAAATGGAGCTGCCAGGCAGGAGACAGAAAGGAAGAACAAAGAGGAGATATATAGATGTAGTCAATGTAGACATGCATGAAAGCAGAAGATGCAGGGACAGAGTGAGGTGGAAAAGGTTGACACGCTGTGGCGATCCCTGATAAAAAGGAGAGGCCGAAAGAAGAAGAAGAAGATGTTCATCCACAGTATAAACAGGGTTTAGTTAAATTTGGTGGACAACTGTTCTTTTTTTAATAAATAAAATTAACATAAAACCTAGACAGGGTGCTTATTCATCATAGGGCATGCACACTGTTACGCACATTAACTCACTAAGAGCCATTAAGTAGAGACACAAACTGCCCTAGAATGCATGTATTTGGAATTTGCGAGGAAACCGAAGCACCCAGAGAAAACCCCGCCACCAGGAGAGAACATGCAAACTCCGTCCGACCCGGTCCTTCTTGCTGTGAGGTGACAGTACTACCCACTGCGCCACCTGGTTGCAAAGTTGTGTATTGTTTTTTTAATTATTTATGCTTAAGCTGGGATAGAGTTTAAACAGATATCTTTGAAACATAAGCTATTATTAATTGAATTTCACTAAATGATGACTAACTAATTTATTGCTGTTGTCAAGAGGCTGCCAGGATATCTCTCTCTAAATCTCCTTCTTTCAATCTTCATAACATTGCACATATTCGCTGTCTCTTTTCCACTAAGGCATCTGAGATTCTAGTTCATGCTTTTGTGACTTCTAGGAAGGACTACTGTAAATCTCCTCTCTATGATAAGTCAACTTGCACCCTGCAAATTATTCAAAACTTCACTGATCTCCTGAAGGCGTGTGCAAAAAAATATATCACTCCAGTCCTCAAGAACCTTTATTGGCTGTCTAATAAATAAATAAATAATTCAGTGTAAAATTTTGCTACTCACCTTTAAGTATCTTAGCAGTGTAGACCCTGTGACCACTTTGTGTTACACTCTGGCCCAGAATTTTAGCTCAGTGAGAAGGTCAATTGGTATTTCCCAGGTTTAGGCTAAGTTCTAGAGGTGGTCGTGCATTTAGTGTAGCTGCCCACTTACTCTGAAATTCCCTTCCTTTCCCTCTGCAATCTATTGTTTTTTATTTAAAGCTTTGCTATAGACTTACCTTTTCTCTCGGAATTTTCCACCACATTTCCTGTTGTCTATTTGTAAATTATCTCTCTGAATGTAAAGAGACATTGAGAAAATTCGTATGGAATGAGCCATTATAATTTCTAGAATTATTAGGTTTAATTTTCTTAAACTTTCCTCTATGTAGACATATAAATGTAACAGATTTCTCAATTGAAATGCATTTACTTCCACAGAGTATATTCAGTAAACCTCTTTATGACGTATGGCCATCAAGAAATTGGTGATAAGCTTGGGTTGATAATCATCATAGTAGAACTTCTGTATTTAAAACAGTAACACTGTACATGTATTCACTAATGTGTAAAATTTATAAGCCAATTTAAATGACAGATTGAATTGTGTCATTGTTTATGCTAAGGGAGATTTTATTTTCACAAAGCACTTGAATTAAATTTAGAAAAATATTGATTGTGGGCTTTAGAGTGAGCTGGCATGTTTTTTAATTTTTTTATTTTCTTCCGCATAGGGTCGGGTTTTAATCCACATAGAGTGCCCACCCGGCAGACAGGGCGCTATGCTATCATGGGACACACACACAGTCACACAAACATTCACACACTAAGTGCCACTTTAGACACAACACTTAACTTAACACGCATGTCTTTGGAATGTGGGAGGAAGCCGGAGCACCCAGAGAGAGGCTGCACTGTTTGCCCAATGAAAATGAAGATAAAAAACACCAATTTGGGTTACTTCTTTAGCTATGATTATAACTACATTTAAAGATGGAAGTTTAACATCAGTCATATTGTAGGACTGAAACCTTTGTTATTTCCTTTGTGTTGAAGTTAATAAGTAATCTTATTAATCATAAGAAATATTTTGCAATATTTAGACAAAAAGAATGCAAGGTGAATAATTATGACATTAAAATGCGCAAGAAATGTTGCGACTAGACCTGTATGCACTGATTTTGCCTTTGTAAGGACTGACTGTGGATTACCCCGACATGAACTTGCACTTACAAGCAGTTCCAATCCAATACAGAAACTACATGATTAGATTTTACAAACTCTGGCAGAACCACTCGCGTAAGCCATCTCACTGCTGGAAACAGCAAAAGATTGTGTTTTATTACTGTGTAAAGCTTTCAATCTGCCCTGTAAGTGAGTGGAAAGGAAAAGAAAAAACTAACATACTAATACAATATATTGCTAAAATGCATTTACAATGTGCTTCTAGGATCAGATCAGGGAAGCAGTCAAAACCATACATTTATGGCATTAAAATGTGATAAGCAAAACTAAGCACAACTAAAGTCACAAAACATGTATCTTACAGGATCTTTGGATCTCTGGTTTCCTCCTACAGTCCAAAAATAAAAAGTACATTCATTAGGTAAATTGTTGTCTCCAAATAGCCCTTAGTGTGATTGAAAATGTGTGTGAGTATGTGGCATCCTGTTCAGTGTTGCTCCTGCCTGGGCAGGACGTGTTTACTGTTTCCAGTGACCCTGACCAGGATTAGGAGGGTATGAGTGAGTAAGTAAGTGTTTTATTACAAACCCAATTCCAAAAAAGTTGGCACAAAGTACAAACTGTAAATAAATGTTAAAGGTACAAAAAGAAACAGCTAGAGGACCAATTGGCAATAGGCTCTCAGTGGCAGCGGCTCTCAGACAAAGATGGGAAGAGAATTACCAATCTCCCTAACTCTGTGCCAAGAAATTGTTAGGCAACATCAGAAAGGAATTCGACAATGTAAAATTGCAAAGAGTTTGAACATATCTTCATCTACAACGCATGATATCAACAAAAGATTCAGAGAATCTGGAAGAATCTCTGTGTGTATGGGTCAAAGGCGGAAAATTATACTGGGTGCCCGTGATCTTCGGGCCCTTAGACAGCACTGCATCACATACAGGCATGCTTCTGTATAGGAAATCACAAAATGGGCTCAGAAATTTTCCAGAGAACATTACCTGTGAACACAATTCACCGTGCCATCCACCATTGCCAGCTAAAACTCTGTAGTTCAATGAAGAAGCCTTATCTAAAAAAGATACAGAAGTGCAGGTGCCTTCTCTGGGCCAAGGCTAATTTAAAATTGACTGTGGCAAAGTGGAAAACTGTTCTGTGGTCAGACAAATCAAAATGTAAAGTTTTTTATGAAAATCAGGGACGCCGTGTCACTCGGACTAAAGAGGAGAAGGACGACCTAAGTTGTTATAAGCGCTCAGTTCAGACGCCTGCATCTCTGATGGCGCTGCATTAGTGCATGTGGCATGGGCTTACACATCTGGAAGGACAACATCATTGTTGAAAGGTATATTCAGGTTCTAGAGCAACATATGCTCTAATACAGACAACATCTTTTTCGGGAAAGACCTTGCATTTTACAACATGACAATGCCAAAACACATACTGCATCAATTACAGAAAAAGGGTCTGGTACTGAACTGTCCAGCCTGCAGTCCAGATAGAAAACATTTGGCGCATCATAAAACGAAAGATACGACAAAAAAGACCTAAGATAGTTGAGCAACTAGAATCCTACATAAGACAAGAATAGGTTAACATTCCTATCTTTCAACTTGAGCAACTTGTCTCCTCAGTCCCCAAATGTTTACAGATTGTTGAGATGTGTTGTTGTCTCGTAATTTAAAAATTACCTAATTTTTCTTTTTAAATGATACATTTTCTCAGTTTAAATATTTTATATGTTCTATTCTGAATAAAATTTTGAATTTTAAAACTTCCAAATCATTGAATTCTGTTTTTATTTACAATTTGTACTTTTTCCCAATGTTTTTGAGATTGCGTTTGTGTAACGGTGCAATCCGAATGAATACATTTTGTCTTCTTGTAGAATTTGTCTTGGATTTCTTGCATCATTCATAAGCAGTATGTATTTAATCATCAACAGTAATACATTACAAAAAAACACACATTTTAATATTGTTGTAAAGCATGATTATCCCAGTCTAACACCCCCCAAACAAATACTTGCCCACCTCAAATCCTCCACTGTTTTGTGCTGTGTAACGTGTGTTCAAATTATTTGCCTGTTTAAGAATATTTTTTACCCAACCTATATTGTAAAATATATAGCTTATCGACCACTGTTTTTCATTCATTCATTTTCTAAACCCGCTTAATCCTAGTTTAGGTGTCACAAGGAAGCCGGTGCCCACATGGCAACTCCTCACGGAGGCAAAAACAACCCTAGACAGGGCGCCAATCCATCTCAGGGCAAATACACACAATCACACACTAACGGGCAATTTAGAAGCCATGACACAACACTATCCACTGTGTCACCGTGCCGCATGTCCACTGTTTTTGTAACATAATGTCAGACTACATAGTGGCTGACATATGCGTTTTCTTACACATTTTTCTTAACTCAATGCTGGCAAGTGTAAATCCTTGGATAGAGACATTTGTAAACAATGCCAGCTTTTAACATGTGAGCATATGTTTTCTAAAATAACCATCATACATAAAACTGATCAGGTTGTAATGTTTGGGGTCTGGCTGGTACTCCAGAGGGTCACCTGCAATCCAGGGAACACACACGAGGAAGTAAAAGAAATTAACTGCGGAGATTTATTGAAGAAAAGAGGCTAAGGAACTCAAAACACATAATTGTAACAAGAAGAATACACTTTACAAGAGGCAAGTCCAAAAATCCAAAAATGGAAAAACTTGCATCTATATACAGTTTTTCCTGTATAAAGACATGCATTTATACAAGGTTACAATACATTTTTAAACAAAAAATTCTATTTCAACTTTGGACCCGTTAGAAATCAATATTTCGTGGAATGACCCTAATAATTTTTGTCACAGCTTTTTTATAAAACGTCAATGTCATATCTTATACATGGCATTATGGTAATGTTAGAAGAATTAGGTGTCTCTGTGAAGGAATTTAACACTTGACTGGAATGGTAGCTGTAAATGTGGGGATTCAATTTTAAGAAAAAACTGGAGCGGTCCCTTCATTTTTCCAGATCTGTATGTCTTCTTTACGTTTTGAAGAGAGGCCACGGCATATGAATTACTTTTATATAGTTATTTAGATACTTATCAAATATTTTGGCACTCACTGTCTAGAACTGAAATAGTCGAACAGCCTTCTAATAAGTAAGCCAGAGTCTTAACTGTTGAGCCATCACTGCTCTCTAGTGGCATGTTTGGTAAAGGAATAGATTATTTTATATTTTCAAATGTGATCCTGCTGGAAATAAAGTTTTAATTTCATGATTGGAAAATATACTGTTATTAATTTTAAAAAATCCAGCAATCCATCTCTTCTTTCTTTGTCATTTGTAAGGAGGTTGCAATGACATTTGTCTTCTTTTAGTGATGCTTCACAACCAGATTTAAAGAAAACCAGCTAATTTCAGCTAAATATATGCCAAATATCAAAGGCAGAATAACCGGCAAGGCAAATTCTAGAAGAACTGGAAATTTATCATTTGCATTCTGTTCACTTCACTAAAGTATTTAGTGCTTAAATGGTGACCGGTACTGGAAAGCCCCAGCGTTTAAATTGTGACAAGCACCTGGATTTAAGACTTAAAGGTATAGGTTTTATAGACACAGGTTTGGATGTAGCCTGCTTTGATTGTGGGTGCAGTGAATTTTTTTGGTGTGTATCAACTGTACACAGCAATTAGAAACTTCAGTGCTAGCCTTCAAAATACCTCCATAAAATATGACTTGAGGAATTCAAGGTTGGTCTTAGAGTTATTATTGAATGTGGAGGTGTGGGCTATAGCCTGTGTTGCTTATACAAAAGGCTACGTTATATATGCTAATTTTTTGATAAAGGACCAAGAGGCCCGGATGTAACAAGTGATGATAGTATATTAATGGTATGCAGTAGCATAAGCATACTTATAATATATCGGCATTTTATTGTGTTTGATCCGAATTACCGGCAGGCACTTGTACTGGATTTAAATAACACTAAAGCACTCATGTTTCAGAGCATTTTGTCTACTTACCAATAGCTGTGTCTTCATTACAGTTTTCAGCAAAACGGTTTTGATACGTTGACTTTTCTATAGTACAAAAGGTGTTTAAACTGACTGGGATTTTAAAGGTGTTGTAGCACGAGATTTGGAAATGCAGGCTTAAAGCATTGCTCATAACTTTGCATCATCATCAAGAACTGTTGTCTGCTGTCCTGAATTATATTATATTTTTATTATATTGAGAAAAATCTCATTTTCACTCAATGTATGGTTTAACAGCAGAAGTTTAACCTGGGGGGGATCCAGTGATGCTTAATATTCGCAAATAGTGTTTCCATTACACTTTTGCGACACACAGCTTTTTTATTCAACGTTCAAAAAACCACCTCAAGAGAGAAAAAAAAAACTTTTTTCTGAGACTATATTGAAAATCAGGTGTTTCCATTCCATTTTATTTTCATATTTAGCTTTTATACAAATTAAATTGTAATAGAAACTCTTCTAATGTTACATGATTTTTTTACTTGAGCAGGATAAGTTGTGGCTTGCTGAGGCATTTTTTCCGATGTCTTTCAGCTTGATGCGTACCTCTACTCAGATGTCAGCAGGGTAGTTGATAAGGTACTTCTTCATCAGACCAGCCCAGTAATTATGCAGGACTGTTACACAGTTATTTGTCCTTGACCTGTTCGATGCTAGTCGACTTTTTCACTATTGATAAGAAAAGAGTTTTTTAAATTAACCAAGTTTAAGCTTTGCTATTTGTTTTGTATTTGTGATTTCTGGGATTGCTTCCCTACAACTCTTGTGTGACTTTTAAGTGTCTTTCCCTGAGGGGGAATAATGGTAAGTGTGGAAATTCAATCCATTATACTTCACATAATACATGAATCAATCTTCTCCTAATTATTCATTCATTTATTAATATATTAATTTTTCTTTCCGCTTAATCCACAAGGGGTCACCATTCAACTCTACAACCCCAGAGAGGGCTGTATCATTGGGTACAAAGTTTAATTAAATTCAATTTTATTTATATAGTGCTTTTTACCATGGAACATTATCACAAAGCAGCTTAACAAGAATGATATACAGTTTATAAATATAAATTTGAGCTTTAATAAGATTAATATTTCCCCAACGAGCAACCCGATGGCAACGGCGACATTGGCAAGGAAAAACTCCCTGAGATGCTTAAAGGAAGAAACCTTGAGAGGAACCAGACTCAGAGGGGAACCCCATTCTCATTTGGGTTATATCTGATTAACAACCTGAAAAAGAGTCTGTGATGGAGTGTTTAGAATTTGCCATCCAGGTTGATGTTGGAGACGAAGTCGACCCAGCATTCTCTCAGTGGTAGTGTGTAAACCTCAAGCATACACTCACAGTCACACACTTAGGGGCCAATTTAGAGACACAAATTAACATGAAAGTCTTTGGAATGCAGAAGAAAACCGGTGCACCCAGAGAAAACCCGCACAAACACGGGACAACATGCAAACTCCCCACAGAAATTTCCCAGCTTGTCCCTCCTGGGGATCGAACCTGGATCCTTCTTGCTGTGAGGCAACTGGACTACAAGAAACAGCCACAGTGTCGGCTCGAGGTTCTTCTATATGTCAGGCTAATCATATAAAGATAGACAGTATTTTTTAATCAGCGATCTAAATATATTTTTATTAGCATTAATAAGATTTAATATTATTGCCAATACTGAATTTGAAGTAAATGTATTTGCTTTTCATTGTCTCCCTCTAGTGTATTATAGGGGAATTGCTGCTTCACATTTAGAGGATTTTTTTTCCGAATCTCTGTGCATGGTTTCTGTCTATGCTGTGTCTGTCTATGGCTGTCTATGTCCCTAAGATGGATAAAATACAACATAAAAGTCCCACAACATTATCTAGGGTATGTTTAATGCAGACTTGTTAAAGGAAGTAAACTAGCTTTGAGATTGTTTAAGTATTATGTAAAATTATATACTGCAAAGTATAAAAAAAAACTAAACAGGCAAAATCAGACTACTTGACTACTATTATTATGAAAATTATTAAGCCAGTAAATTCAATTGTCTGGGATGTTATACAGGCAATAAAACAAGGTTTCAAGTTAAATCATTTAGTTGGTGGTATGATAATACAGAGGGTAGAGTTTTTGCCTCACAGTAAGAAGGTCCTGAGTTAAATTCTCTTGTCATTTATGTGTTGAGTTTACATGTTTTCCCTGCATTCCCTGCATATGCATTCTAGTTGAATTCTTTTTATAATTTTATATATGTAAAATATATTTATATATTACATTTACTTTGTAATCATTAAAATAAGTACAAGTCTAAGATGTCATGAGTTGAATCACTCATTTTATCATGATATGTTCTGATTATTTAGCATTAACAAATACTTTATTTATTCATTTTGCTTTAGAGAGGATTTTAAACTTCAGATGAACATCCAGAACATCCAAGCTAGAACAAGCTCTCCCTGATTGAGGGCAGGTGTCTTCGGAACACCTTTAAAACAGTACTATCTCGAGCAGGCACCAGTTACAAAACAACACCTGCACTCTTCTGGTGCCCTTTTGATGTTGTTCAGCAACCATTCTTCATATATAGTCCACTTTAATCCTTTTGAAACACCACATCCTCCATTTCCTCTAGTCATCTTAGAAGAACAAAGTCTGCATCTTCCCCCTAGCCTGCAACTGCAAGTACATTTACCATAGACTGTTATCTTTGCATATTTTGACCATCTTACCAGTGCATTTATCAGAACAGTCACATACGTGCCATGCGCTGAAATTGGAAAATATCAGTAAATAACCATTTTAAAGGTTAAGGTAAAGTGATTTTTTTCCATATGTTCTCACACACGTTTCTCATGGAGGTAATACATCCTCAGAGATGCATTACATTTATAATAAGCAACTAGCAACTGGAACAATATCTTGCATGCATTGTTAATACTGCTGCATTACATTAGACACAGCGTTTAAGTTCATGCTTTGGACTTTTAATGTTTTGTGGCAGTAAAAATAATCAAATATGTTTTAACATAAGGTTTAAAGCATATGATGTTATGTTACTGTTGCTGCATGTTGTGGCAATTAAGCTTTTTACATAAGCACTATTTTACTAAAATACGAGTGTCTCAACTAAAGCTTATTATTAGAACAGTAAAATAAAAGATAAATCATTTTAATCAGTTATTGATCAACAAAATCAAAATAAGGTTTAAGAGATCAGAGAGTGAAGTTGGGTTGTTTACCCTTATGTGTATAGCTAGTCAAATAGCCCTGATGGATCTTAGTGTGACCATATAATCATCATATAATAATATAGACTTAAATACACACCTGTTTGCATTCAAGCACGATTAATACTTCAACATTAGATAAATTATATATTTCAACCCTTCACTCACTAGCCAGTTTATTAGGTACACTTTTTTCCAATTGCTTGTTAACAGCAATATCTAATATATTAATATATGTCTGTTCTTGTAGCACTGACTACAGCTGCACACAGTGCCAGAGCTACAAGTACCTGGTTTAAGGACCATGGTATCCCTGTTCTTAATTGTCCAGAAAACTCACCTGACCTTAACACTATATAAAATCTATAGGGTATTGTGAAGAAAATGCGACACGCCAGACACAACAATG
>JAOUQV010328498.1:0-11517 GCA_028565295.1 Aspidoras spilotus
GGAATGTATGTGCGAAGTGTGCTTGTTCAAATAATAGAGAACTATCTAACCGATTATCCGCTGTGCCCTTTTTGTGCCTAAAATTTTCCATTGACTTAACCATTTAGGAGATATTCAAACTGCCATAACTCAGTTAATTTATGAGCTAAAAAGACATGATCATGATCGGACCTCCGTTCACTATCTAGCAATAGATAAAAAGACACACCTTGTGATATACAAGATCAAAGCACTCTAACTCCACTCTACAAAGGAGAATGGTTTAATTAATCAAATCTTTTCAAAACTCTGTCTCATAACATTCTTGTTTTTTAACCATTTAAAATTCAAATGGTAGATACATGTTTCCCGTGTAAGCTGTATAAATATCTAATTGATAGATGCATTCCTTATCGCGTTATGATCATTTGATTAGACCCACCTCCAGAAATATCCCCATAGACCTCCATGTTAATTGTTCACAAAACCGATAGTAAGATCTTTGATTTTACCTTTTTTGAACTGCAATAACTTTGCAATTTTTTGGTCAATACACATATATATTAGATCATAACAAAGGGATATGTCTCCTCTCTAACACTTAAGTGATAGACAACATATTTTTCGAGTACAATACACAAATGTTAGGCCTGCGCAATCGTTATTACTCGCCATATTTTATCCCGTTTTAAAGGTAAAATCGTATTTAAAACTTGTTAAATGTTTATTTAGAGTAGATTCACTTAGTAGAGATACTTGTTTACTAGTAATATACAAAATATCATCTTTCTACCTACTGTGGTTTTTTAGATATTTTGCAAGAAAGCCAGCAACGACCATTCCTCATACACAAAAAGACAAGCGCATGCCCGCACGCGTGCACGTGAACATACTACAGTACAGTTATGAGAGGAAAAAACTGCTTTGGCTACAGATTTCATAAATAAAAATGTGTAAAACAAATATTTACATGAATTTATGAATAAAATACAAATAGATTCATGAAAATGTCACATAATTTGAGATACTGACATAATTATAATCGCATTTAACATTACTGTCACAGGGGAATCTTCTGCTTTCACACCAAAAAAAATCACTCCTATACTTACAATGTTAAAAAGATCAAAGCCACTCTAGCCGACAGTCTAGCAGAAGCCGGTTTTTGGAATAAATCAAAATCTTTTTTGTCTCTGTTCCGTAAAATTCGAATAGTTTCACCTAGAAAATCCATCTTAACTTTAAGCTAGAGACAATTCTTCTCTATGAGGATTTGTTCAGAACAACCTAGTAAAACATAGACCTCAGTGTTAACTTTCAGAAAAATCATTGCTGAGCTTTTTAAAATCTTATACATTTTCTAAACTGTGATAATTCTAAAAGTTTTTCATCAATCAGAAAAACAAAGCCAATGGTTTACTGACGCTCACAATAGTTTCGGTTAAATGATAACTTGAATATATTATATATTATAAGTATAGTATAAGTTATGAGTGGTTGTTTTGAAAAAAACTGTGTTTTTAATTCAAAACTCCAATAGAAATGAATAGAAGAAAGTTTCTGAAAAATTCCTAAATTCACTAAACAAACATCTCTAATACTAATATCATTTTAGCTATAAACGTAAAATAGTAGAGTTTTATTTTTAAAGTTATGAGGATTTGTTCAGCATTAGACACAATGAACCCTCCTATTCACTGACATGTTAATTTGAGCAAATTAACATTTTTCTAGATTTTTCATTTGTGTTTAACTGGTCATAAATCAGACATTTTAATCTCTATATAAATACTTTTACATCACAGTAATCGTCAAAGGGTCCTCTCTTGTACCATATTTTCGGCTAAGCGATAGTTTCAAAGATTTCTGAGTTATGGCCGTTTGTTTGGATGATGAATTTACAGCTTTATCTCAGGTTTATCTCAAGTCTGATACAAAGGATTTTTTTTTCTGCCTCTCACTCACAGACACACCCACACGCAGGCACACAGACACACACACCCACACAGACACACACACTTGTTTGTATTACTGTAGTTGTGAGGAGAATCCATAGACTTCATTATAATGTATTGCTAAATTTAATGATAATTGCTAATGCTAACTGCTAATGCTGATGACTTAAGCTAATTGCTAATGCTAAAGGCTAATGCTAACATTTATGGCCATGCTAACTGCTTATGCCATTAGCTAATACTAATTGTTAATGCTAACGTCTGTTAGCTAATGGTAATTGCTAATGTTGGTGTTAATGCTAGGTGCTAATACTAGTTGCTAATTCTAATAGTTAATGCTAACCACTCATGCTAAATTCTAATGCTACTGACAACTGCTAACAACAAATGGTAACATTTGTAACAATGCTAATTGCTAATGCTAACTTATAATAATAATTTATATTATCTAATGCCAATTTATAATGTTAGTATTTATGCTAATTGCTAATCCTGATTGCTAATGCTAACAGTTAATGCTAAGTGCGAATGCTAATTGCTAATGCTAACAGTTAATGGTAACCGCTAATGCTAATTGATAATGCTAACTTTTTTCACAATGCTAATTGCTAATGGTAATTTCAGTTAGATGCTAACAACTAATGCTAATTGCTAATGCTAACAGCAATTGCTAACAACAAATGCTAACATTTGTAACAATGCTAAATGCTAATGCTAACTGCTAATGTAAATTTCTATTAGCTAATGCTAAAGTGCCAGTCTTAATGATAATTGCTAATGCTAAATGCTAATGCTAATTCTAACAACTTGAATAACTGCTAATAATAACCTTTAATGCTATCTGCTAGTGATAATAACTAATGCTAATGGATAATTATAACAGCTAATATGTGTGTTGATGGTAACTAATAATGCTAACATTTGTGGTAATCTTATTTGCTAATTGAATTAGCTAAATGCTAAATATTGTGATAATGGTGTGCACTGGGGCAACACACATCACAGTTTCTGCAGGAACTGCACTTTCTAGTTATTATTATTGTTATTTACATGGAGATGGGTGGGTGAGAGGTGTGTGGATGAATAGGGCAGCTCACTGCTTCTGAAGTGTTAAAGAACCCCTTGAGGAGCAGATGAAGACATGAGAAGATTGTCAGAAACGAGAGGAAAACATGAGTAATAATCTTAGGTCCACAAAAAACCCCCAAGTGTGTATCCAGGTATAGTGTGTGTATCCAGGAGGAATGTGTGTATCCACGTAGAATGTGTGTATCCAGGAGGAGTGTGTGTATCAGAACAGTGTGTATCCAGGAGGACTGTGTGTATCAGAGCAGTGTGTGTATCCGGTTGAAGTGTGTGTATCAGAGCAGTTAGCATATCCAGTGAATATCCAGGACAGAGTGTGTGCATACTGTATATGTGTGTGTCACACAAAGATCTGACTTAAGCCCACACAAATGTGCTGAGCCAAATGCCACCCGAGCCAAAACCAACAAAACTCTAAATACAGACGACTTTATGCTGGTACTTTCCCCACACACACACTCAAAACACGTCGCTCTCTCTCTCTCTCTCTCGTCTAGTTGTTATTTCATCTGGATGAAATAATCATATCCTGTGTGTTTTTACTGTGACACACAGTTGGGGTTAAATCAGGACACAGTGTGATTTAAATAATGATTTCTGAACAAAATAAATTATTTTAAATGACATTTTTAACATTACTCTTAACATGTGATTAATGTGTGTGGAGTTAAATCTGTAATATGATTGTTCCATAGCGGATTGGATGATGTCCCCCCTCCTGATTCTCACTCATTCACTCGGGTTTGTTGATGGTGGAGTAACTGGTTGTTTTATATCTCAGTGAATCGTCATGTCTGTGTTTTCTTCTGGATCTTTCTTTTAGTTATTTCTGCTATAGTGATAGAGTCTCACTGGAGTTTATACTCTAAAAACTCATCGATTACAATCTCTGTAATGGGCCAGATTCAGCCCTTGTGTTGGAGGTACTCCTTGGTTGGCACTCTGCCGGGGACAGTGTCAGGGAAAGGCGATGATACGTGATCTGACGCTACAGCACCAATCAGGCGCAAACAAGTTCACCTGAGTCTAACTTTAATTTAACAGATAAAAAGTGAGACTTAGCATCGCACCGTTACTATATTGTTAGGGTTGAAAGTACCCCGAGACGAATAGCGGGTAACTGGTATGGGGTAAACTCTGAGCTAATCTGAGGTAAGGAATACTTTTATCTCTCTGTCTGTTCTCTTTTTCCTCCTCTCCTTTCAGCACCGTCTCTCTTAGTGTACCGTAATTAAAGCCGGCTATGTCTAGCGCTCAAAATCAGACTGCTGCTGCATACGTCACCCATTTCTGGGACATATATCACACCAACGCACTCATCTCCAAGTCTCTCCTCTAACCTTCTATTTTCATTCTCTTTCGGTTTGTTTATTTTAACTGAGTCTCTGTCTTCCACCTCGTTTTAAAGAGGTCAGTGCTTTTTATTTTTCTTTAGTATGTTTCACCAATTAAAGACATATGTTTAAAAATGTCTTCCTTCTGTTTGTCACGTGATGTTAAACTCCTCCTTTCTTTGAACTTTAGTGTTATTATTTTTTACATTTTACTTTCGTCTCATAAGAAGATCTGTTCATACACAGGATAATACCACAGTGGTGTAGTGGGCTAACAATCTGTGTCTAATCCTCTTCCTCCCGCAGACCCCGCCCCTGTGGCCAATCCGGGTATGAACCCAGCTACATGTATAGGCTTTTTATTTATTTTTAGCTCTATTTTGTTGCTCAATTGCACTTCTTGCACTTTAGTCAAGCATATCCTTCATAGTCCCCTATAGTTTAGGGCTCAGAGCTGGAGGGTTCATAATTATAGAGTCTTTTGGTAAACTGGGATGTTTGGATACTGGGATGTTTTGGTCGCCCAGCCACTCTCATCAGATCACTCAGGTTTGTTGACGGTGGAGTGGCTGGCTGCTTTATGTCCCAGGGCTCCCTCATATCTGTGTCACCCTCTGGTTCTACCCTGTAGTTATGCTGTCATAGCGCTAGTCTGCCGGAGTTTCTTGTAGCTCTCTGCACAACTCTAACTAACTCTATTTATCTTTCCTGTTCTCTCTTTTCTCCCTTTTCTCATTTATACCCTCTCTCTCTTCTCCACTCTTTCAGATAAGCTACACCTAATATGGCGGAGGCACCAGGAGATGTCAGTCTGCCAGATGCCGAATTTATTATTAATCTAAATGTTATATATTATTGCTAGTTATAGAATTATGTATTAGATGTATACATATATCTCGTACATTGCATCACCCAAGTGAGGATGGGTTCCCTTATGAGTCTGGTTCCTCCCAAGGTTCCTTATTTCCTCAGGGAGTTTTCCTTGACACCCTTACTCATCTAGGATAAAATGTTTCTATAAAGCTGCTTTGTAACAATGTCCATTGTTAAAAGTGCTTTATAAATAAAATTGAATTGAATTCCTGATTAATGTTCCAGTGTAAGAACACAATATTGAAATGAACACAGAACTGATTATTTTTATTGTTTCCATAGCCTGCTCCATTTACTTATTCATTTGTTTAGATTGCATTCATAGAAAGGATTCTCCAGTGTCAAAGCTGCTTTTTGTTGTATTTGGCAACCTACCTGACTGTGCTAGATAGATACACTATATTTCCAGAAGTATTTGATAACCCATCCAAATTATTAAAATCAGGTGTTCCATTCACTTCCATGGCCAAAGGTTTATGAATGCTTTAGCATACCAAAACATTTTGGAAAATTCCATGCTGCCAACTTTGTGGGAACAGTTTGGAACTGGCACTAGTGCACTACACTAGTGACTGTGCACTAGTGTACTAAGAAAGGTCCAAATAGACATGGATGACAGAGTCTGGTGTGGATGAACTTGACTGGCCTGCATTGAGTCCTGACCATAACCCGATAGAACATTAACTAGAGTAAAGACTGAGAGCCAGGCCTTCTCGTCTGATATCAGTGTGTGACCTCACAAATGCGCTTCAAAAAGAATGGTTAAAAATATTCAATAAACACACTCCTAAACCTTGTGGACAGCCTTCCCAAAAGAGTTTGAAGCTGTTCTAGCTGCAAAGGGTAAACCAACGGCATATTGAACCCTATGGATTAGCCTATATGTGAGTCAAGGCAGGTGAGTGAATACTTTTGGAAATATAGTGTATATATTTTATTGATCCCAGAGGGAGGTCACGCCAGGTGAATTATGGAATATTTCAGATTGGAATAATGTTCTGGGGATGTGTAATAGAAAATCTCTCAAAACCCCAGTACGATATCTGGGAAATTGTCTCACTCTGTCAACTCAGACGCTACACATGTAACATCACCTGGTTACGTTCCAGGAATATGGAAGAGTGCTGTGATTAATTTACTATTGAAGCTAAGATTTGTTGTTAGTTCAAACTGAGATCTTTCGGGTTAGACAGTGTGTTACACCTCAATTGGACTAGGGCTATTTCCGAAATGTTTAGACTCCTACAATAATTGGAGTGTAATTCTAGTATATGGTTTGATGTAGCATCTAAACATCTAGTACACATCAAGTAGTGTGTGACAATCCCAGATAGTGTACTGGGGTTGGGAGAGATTTTCTAGTACTCATCACACTATCCTAAAGCAAAATATCCCATAATTCACCTGGTGAGACGTCTCAGGTTAAAGTGATGGTGAATTACGATTGGGAAGTAAATACTTACTCCAGTCTCCAGACTAGTACGTAGGAACTTTGGCAACCTGGGGTGATTCAGGAAGCATGGCAACTTGATGATGTCGCGTGTTGACAGTAGTAGTGGTTGTGTTTTAGACTAAACCTAAGGTGTGTTTTCTTTGTTTCGTGCCACGTTTAGCCTAGTTCCTTGTTTTGTTTTTTCTCTTAGTTAAAAGTTTATTTCTTTGTTTGTTTATCTAAAAGATAAAGCATCTTTGTGTATCTTGAAAGGCGCTATATAAGTTAAATGCATTCTTATTAATTATTATTATTATTATTAAAATACTTCTTTGCAATTACTTCTGCCTCCTTGTGTGTTCTTGAGTCTGTAGATTGTTACAGAATGCCATGCGCTGCGTACAAAGAAGTAGCGGAGAGGATAAGTACAAGCTGGTTTGGAGTGTGTTATTGCCGTGGTGTTTTGCCAGGAAGAAGAGGTTAAACCAGTATCATTTCCGGGTACACGCTGACTATTAAGCATACCCCCTTTACAACTCCCCCCATTCAGCAGCCAGTGCATCAGAGAAGGGGCCATACCACAGCAGGTCAAAGCTCGGGTGCTACAGCGAATCACAAAGCTTCATGTCCAAGCTCCTGTGAGGCATTGCGTCATCGTTCAGTCTGTTCCAGAGCTTAAGAGGGTGAAAGAATTTCACCATGCTGTGATGCTACGCACCCCAGCCCTATTGATGCAACATGCCCAAGTTGAACATCTCAAGGTCCCAGTGTCACAGCATGTGAAAGGAAAGGATTCTCCAGTGTCAAAGCTGCTTTTTGTTGTATTTGGCAACCTACCTGACTGTGCTAGATAGATACACTATATTTCCAGAAGTATTTGATAACCCATCCAAATTATTAAAATCAGGTGTTCCATTCACTTCCATGGCCAAAGGTTTATGAATGCTTTAGCATACCAAAACATTTTGGAAAATTCCATGCTGCCAACTTTGTGGGAACAGTTTGGAACTGGCACTAGTGCACTACACTAGTGACTGTGCACTAGTGTACTAAGAAAGGTCCAAATAGACATGGATGACAGAGTCTGGTGTGGATGAACTTGACTGGCCTGCATTGAGTCCTGACCATAACCCGATAGAACATTAACTAGAGTAAAGACTGAGAGCCAGGCCTTCTCGTCTGATATCAGTGTGTGACCTCACAAATGCGCTTCAAAAAGAATGGTTAAAAATATTCAATAAACACACTCCTAAACCTTGTGGACAGCCTTCCCAAAAGAGTTTGAAGCTGTTCTAGCTGCAAAGGGTAAACCAACGGCATATTGAACCCTATGGATTAGCCTATATGTGAGTCAAGGCAGGTGAGTGAATACTTTTGGAAATATAGTGTATATATTTTATTGATCCCAGAGGGAGGTCACGCCAGGTGAATTATGGAATATTTCAGATTGGAATAATGTTCTGGGGATGTGTAATAGAAAATCTCTCAAAACCCCAGTACGATATCTGGGAAATTGTCTCACTCTGTCAACTCAGACGCTACACATGTAACATCACCTGGTTACGTTCCAGGAATATGGAAGAGTGCTGTGATTAATTTACTATTGAAGCTAAGATTTGTTGTTAGTTCAAACTGAGATCTTTCGGGTTAGACAGTGTGTTACACCTCAATTGGACTAGGGCTATTTCCGAAATGTTTAGACTCCTACAATAATTGGAGTGTAATTCTAGTATATGGTTTGATGTAGCATCTAAACATCTAGTACACATCAAGTAGTGTGTGACAATCCCAGATAGTGTACTGGGGTTGGGAGAGATTTTCTAGTACTCATCACACTATCCTAAAGCAAAATATCCCATAATTCACCTGGTGAGACGTCTCAGGTTAAAGTGATGGTGAATTACGATTGGGAAGTAAATACTTACTCCAGTCTCCAGACTAGTACGTAGGAACTTTGGCAACCTGGGGTGATTCAGGAAGCATGGCAACTTGATGATGTCGCGTGTTGACAGTAGTAGTGGTTGTGTTTTAGACTAAACCTAAGGTGTGTTTTCTTTGTTTCGTGCCACGTTTAGCCTAGTTCCTTGTTTTGTTTTTTCTCTTAGTTAAAAGTTTATTTCTTTGTTTGTTTATCTAAAAGATAAAGCATCTTTGTGTATCTTGAAAGGCGCTATATAAGTTAAATGCATTCTTATTAATTATTATTATTATTATTAAAATACTTCTTTGCAATTACTTCTGCCTCCTTGTGTGTTCTTGAGTCTGTAGATTGTTACAGAATGCCATGCGCTGCGTACAAAGAAGTAGCGGAGAGGATAAGTACAAGCTGGTTTGGAGTGTGTTATTGCCGTGGTGTTTTGCCAGGAAGAAGAGGTTAAACCAGTATCATTTCCGGGTACACGCTGACTATTAAGCATACCCCCTTTACAACTCCCCCCATTCAGCAGCCAGTGCATCAGAGAAGGGGCCATACCACAGCAGGTCAAAGCTCGGGTGCTACAGCGAATCACAAAGCTTCATGTCCAAGCTCCTGTGAGGCATTGCGTCATCGTTCAGTCTGTTCCAGAGCTTAAGAGGGTGAAAGAATTTCACCATGCTGTGATGCTACGCACCCCAGCCCTATTGATGCAACATGCCCAAGTTGAACATCTCAAGGTCCCAGTGTCACAGCATGTGGTGGTGGTGGTGCGCACCCCAGCACTACAGATGATGCATGCCTAAGGTAAACATTCTGTAACAACCTCCAGACTGAAGAACACACGAGAGGAGGAAGAAGTAATTGCAGAGAGGTATTTTAATAATAATCTTTTAGAAGATAAACAAACTTAAAAATATAGAAGATATAAAGTAATAACTAACAGAAAAAAACAAAATAAAACAAGGAACTAGCTAATCTTGGCATGAAACAAAGAAAACACCCTTTTGGCATAGGTATAGTCTCTCTAATGCCGCGCTCCGAACACAACAAAAAAACACAACTTAAATAACCAGGTTAATCAGTGTACAGAATTGCAAACAGCTGCAGTTCATCAGTTTATGTAACTGCCCCACAACCACTACTTCCGTCAACACGCGACATCCTCAGGTTGCCATGTTCCCTGAATCCCCCCAGGTTGCCAGAGGTCCCGGGTTCCTGACAGTAGTAAAGTATAAACATTTCCAATGTAGTTGAAGTTATGGTTCCTGGTTCCTCTGTGTATCCATCTTTGTTTAATACATTTATATACATAAATGCACGTCTTGTATCCTCCCTGTGTTTCCCAGTGTGTTCCTGAGGGGATCCTGAACATTTTAGTTAATTACCAGTGAACAGTTGTTATAGCAAATGTTTATAAAATATTCTAGATGCAATATTCTGACCAGATTTAGTGTGTGTGTGTGTGTGTGGGACTGTGTGTGTGCATGTTGGCATCTTCAGAATAATTCTAGCGAACAGGGTGAGGGTTATAATTCGGATTCTGCAGGGTTTGGGTGGTGGTGGTGTATCTCAGGTACCTTGGAGCAGCAGACAATCTGGTGTGAAGGTGTGCTGATAAAGGTTGGCACTGAATTAGATACAGCAGGTGATCCGGCGTGTACAGTATTTACCGTGTCTGACCCGCTGCATGACTGCAGGATCTGGTGGATCTGTGTGAGTTTCTGTCTTAGAACCTGTTTGTGGTGGAAGCTGAAGGCTGGGTGATTGGCTGCCATGGTGAAGAGGAGCAGGAACTGTTCCCCGATACGGCCATCACTCAGTCGTAGCCCGTAATCGTTGATGAGGGAGTCGATGTGGGTGAGGGTCCGAAACAGTACCCCCGCTGCGCCCCTGTTATCTGAGCGAAGTAATGCCACAGACATTAGGAGCTTACTAAGAACCACCTCATCCGTCATGTTGGTCAGCAAAACTAGATCCGCCGGGGTGTTGGCTTTAATCTCAGCATCCCTCAGAGAGTGATAATCCTTACGAGCCAAATCCTCCAAACAGGAACCCAGGAAGCGTAACTCCACCGGAACACACAGATCCAACAGTCCACAGAGGAACTCCGCCCTCTGAGCCGAACTCAAACCCGAGAACCAGCGGAACACCTCTTCCCTCTTAAAGTAGCACCTGTTCTCCACCATACTGAAGTTTTTATTTTACCTTTAATAAACCAAAAAAACCCAAATCCACCAAGAACGTTTCATAAACTCCTCAAGTTCAAGTTGAATATGCTGACAAGAGAGGAGGGTGGAGAAGAAGAAGAGCTCCGATTCCTCCTGAGTTTACACATTATTCCATAAATACAGAAGGAGGAAAGTGGAAGGAAAAGAGAAGAAATGGAAAATAATCTGTGCGTGTATGTTTATACTCCGCTGATTAACTGTAATACAGAAAATAGAGATCGCAATCTTTTACAAACACACAGAGCAGAGTAGAATCCAGTTTCTCTTCTTATTAAAGAACCAGAACCGATAAACAATTATAATCCATTGCGGTCCGAGTCCAGAACTCTTTCTTCTCCTTTAGACTTTGACACGGTGTCGTAACAAAGCACAACACAAAGAGGTTTAATCCTTCACCCACATTAATATTTTCATCAATCTCCTCTCTGTTAATCCCTTAATAATCCGCTCTCATTTACGATCCTTCTGCTTTTTATTTAAAAACCGATCGGAAAAAATGCAAAACAACTTTCTCCAACATCAGACCGCTTACACAAACAAGCTCCGCCCACTCATTTGCTATTGGTTACTCAGCATGTCAGTGACGTTGCTTTGCGGATCATGATTAGTTCAAAACGCCCCATGAACAGCTGCTCGGATGTGTTTTATAGTCAGGGATGTCCTGTAGGGAGAAAATTAAATAAAAAATAATACAATTAAAAACAAAATAAAA
>JAOUQV010328524.1:0-11515 GCA_028565295.1 Aspidoras spilotus
CGTGCCCGGAGCAGTGAGCAGCCAGCACAGCGCCCGGGGAACAACTGGGGGTTAGGTGCCTTGCCCAAGGGCACTTCTGCCACGACTTGTCGGTACTTAGAATCAAACCAGTGACCTTCCGGTCGCAAGGCTGTATTCTTAACCACGAGCCTACGACTGCCCCCGTAAATGCTCTATTATCTGATTTGCATGAAAGCTCTGCTACACACCTGCAATGTGTTTGAAGCTATATTATTGACACCTACAAGAAAGAGGGACCATATAACACCGAATCACTCCATTTGTAAACTGTATATCAGAATTCATTGTAAGTTTATTTTTTATTGGATTTCAAGTGTCTTCATAACGCTGCACCACCATACCTTAGTGAATTGATTAGACACAGTATGTTCCAATCAGGTGTTTTCATTTAAGTAATCTTGTTTGCTAGAATGGCAGCATGGTGGCACAGTGGATAGCACTGTGGCCTTACAGGAAAAAGCGTGGGGCGACTCTCTGTGGATATTTCTGTGTGTAGTTTGCATGTTCTCCCAATTTTGGCGTGGGTTTTTCTCGGGTACTCCGGTTTCCTCCCGCATTTCACAGACATGCGTGATAGGTTAATTGGTCTCTCTAAATTTCCTGTTAGTGTGTGAGTGTGTGCCCTGTGATGGATTGGCAGCCTGTTTAAGGTTGGTCCTGTACTTGATGGCCTGAGCACCGGCTTCCCCGTGACCTTAAAGCTAGGATTAAGTGGGTATAGAAAATGAATGAATGAATGAATGTTTGCAAGGATTAAAATGATGCTGCATAGTCAGCACATGTACACTTGATTTTATCAGTGTGGTTTAGAGTAGAAAACAAAAGGGAAACTATAGCTGTGTTGGAAGGGTGATGGAAAATCTCTTTCGTTTCTCTAACTAATGGAATATTTCCCTTCCCTCTGTCTCTTCATCTCAGCGTACAGGCTGCCTAATATCTTTGTGGTAGTGATCTCTCTGGTGACTTTACTGGTGGTGCTGCTGCTGGTGTGTTTGCTGTCATGTTTGGTGAAGGTGCGCAAGAGGGCAGCAAAAGCCAGAGCCATCGAGAAGATTGCAAAAAATGCTGGCAAAGAGGAAGGAGATGCCTTTAGACAGGTAACAAAACTGAAACGGCATGAAACACTGATATAAAACGACATGAAACACTGATATAGAGCACTGAAACACTGATATAGAGCACTGAAACACTGATATAGAGCACTGAAACACTGAATACCTTTTCTAGATTATAATAAACATTAATAACAAGAACATCTATGATCTGATAAAGATAATGACATTGAGAGAGTAGATGTACACATTACTGCTTGAAGCTGAGTGTGTTAGACAATAAGTTCATGTACATTTTAACTTTGGGATTCAGAAGAGTCAACAGGGCTCAGAAAACTATTTTCAACTGAATCAATGGCATAGAGCAACTGATCCTATCATATCATCTCTTCAAACCACCGGCCTCAAATTAAAAAGATATCTTAGAGCATTTTATAAAGTCAAAGTGTGTCATATGACTCAGAAACACTGACCCACCAAATGGAAGATGATTTTCCCACTCATTGTGAGTCATCACTGTCAACAACTATCTGTTTCTGCCCTATCAAATGAGGGATATTGACCAGGGAGAGTAAGAGTTTGATATTGTGCTTACTTCCAGAAACATGGAGTCCATCATAACATCTTATCAAACTGCTGCTCATGCATTGTTAAAGGTGTGCACAAGCGAATCAAAATACACTACACCTTGTTACAAGACCGCTAAGGCGGACCCAATCGCAAGAACTTAAATTGGGCTTAATAAAGAAACCCAGATAGGCAAAGGAACAGAGTTAAAATAAAAATAAAAAATGCCTTTAGCTGGACGTAAACCAGCAACGGTGGGAACGCTAACCCTGGAGTGTTATCCTACTATACTATAGCAGCGCTAACCTCTGTGTGAGCGAGTGATCCTTAAAAGGCGAAAGTAAAAAAACATGTTTAAAAACAAATAATAAATGAGATAAGAAAGGTGGCGTGCGTGGGGCTCGCAGTTTAAATAAACAAATAAAACTCCAGAACCTTAACAGATTATACCACCCTTAACAGATTATGCCACAGAGGCAGAAGGCAGCATGGCATAAAATGAAGTGGCATAAAAATAGAAATAGAAATAAGAGAGAATGCTACTTCCAAGAAGTAGCACTTCCATTAACACTCTATTAACACTCAGTGCTCTGAGCAGCAGACTTCCTAGTGCAGTGCTTCCGATAACATTCTATGGGGAAGTGCTCGGAGCAGCAGAACAGTGCATCCTTGGAACAGTGCATCTTATAGTTTGGGAAGGAAATGAGGTAAAATGGAGCGAGGGAGAGAGAAAAGCCTTGTTGCACCAAATTGTACCACTCTTGGCTCAGATTACCTCGGGCCAAAGACCCTACCGCCTTCCCACTATTTTGTGCAGCATACCTGTATGCTGACACTTATATAAATAGTTTTATAAGCATTTTTAATTTAGTGGGCGTAACTAATTATTTCTAAGATCACATATAGCTAATAGAAATTCAGACCTTTTTGACCATATAATGAAATGACAATGTGGAGTTTTCATGTTCTCTCCGTGTTTGTGTGGGTTTTTTCCGGCTACTCTGGTTTCCTCCCGCATTCCAAAGACATGCATGATAGGTTAATTGGAGAAGCTATATTCTTCTATCATAAGCCAGATCGTAATGCGAGGGACAAGGGAGGGAAAAGCCGGAAGGAAAGAAGAAGAAGAATTAAATGACATCAATTCTGTGACTATGTATACAGCCATGTCTTTTTGCAGGTAGTGAAGGAAGCTTGTTCCCGTCAAAATGATGATGCTCCAGCGCTCTCACAAAAGGAAGATATTACTGAAAAATCCCAGAGCACTGAAATCAGCATTAAGGTTAGTAGTAATTCTAAACCTAGAAATATTTCTAAATATTTACCACATACTACAGCTGCATAATATTATATATATTCATTGTAATATTTAGGGTCTGGAAGTATCTGCTAAAGATACAAGTATCCATGAAAAGAACCTAGAGACCAGCGATTCTGGAGTAGGCTTCACCACTGCTGGACTTCCACTGGACAGTGATACCGAGGCTCCTTCAGTACCCAATGTGGAAAACAATTTCCTGGGCTCCTCTGAGATCTCTACTGTCAAACCTACTGTCAAACAAGAGTCAAATCTCACTGTGTCTTCAACTCCCAAAAAAGCAACAACCCCTGAAGCAAAACCTGCTGAACCCAAACTCACTCTAACACCAACACAAGAATCAAAAACAGCCACCTCACCCATTCCTGAATCTAAACCAACAGTGGCACCTGAGCAGAAACCCGCACTTAGCCCTACTACTAAAGCCACACCAGCCCTAGAAGTCAAACCAGTTTCTACGTCTGAAGTCAAAAGTCCTGAAGCTCCAAAAGCGGTGACTCCAACACCTCCCGCAACGGCAATCTCTTCCGCTTCAGATATCCCACTAACTAAGCCTGATGCCAAACCTTCTGATATGAGTCCATCTCCAGCAGCTAATATTGCAGCTCCTGACACCAAGCCTGCCGTCTCTCCAACTCCGGAACCCAAACCAGAGGCAAACCCAACCACCAATGGTACCCTCGAGTTTACCCCGGATACAGGATCTTCGGAGTCAAGTGCAATTCCTGCAAACACCCCAGAGACTGAGAAAAGTGCTGTAAAAGTTCCAGAGGCTAAGCAAGACTCAGCCTCCGCCAGCGATGGTGCTCCTTTTACCACCTGAGGTCCAAATTACTGCCTGAATGCTTCTCCCTCCTCGTGTCTTTTAACACCACTGACAATCGAGATTTAAAAAAAATATATAAAAAAATGGAAAAAACTTAAAAAATGATGATTATGCTGGAGGGCAAAGTTTAGTCTATAAAATCTCACTCTGAATGCATAACTAACATACGCTGTAGATTTACCAGATTCATTCCTATTTAATCACTTTGTAACACAGCTCCATTAGGACAGGCGTACTACAAGTATTCCCACCACGTGCAATCCGTTGACTGTTCATTTAATACGGCCTGACAAAGGCTGCCTCGTCCACGAAAGACACGCAGATTCGACATCATTTCTAAACCTAAACATGATTTCCACTGCATGCAAGAAGAATATGAACTAATCTCAATTAACCTTTGATGTATTTGGGGATTTGTGGTAATGAACTGGAGGATGTTGACCATGGAGCCAAAAGAGCACTTGTTCTTCATATCCCTGAGACATTGGCTTTATATATCCACGTGAATAAAAAAATGTCGACATCAGTATAAATTTCTAAAGATCTGATTTAACAATGTTTACTGTAACTGAAGAAAACGTTTACCCGGGGCTTAGAGATGTTATGCCGAACGCCCAAAATGGCTGGACAATTACCGAGATCAACAACTCATTCGCATGTGTCTTTCTGGCACTTTTTGGAGTAATTCTCAGAACCTCAACAGTGCACATCAGGTTCAAATTTTAATGGCTCCTCAACAAATGAGCAAAGCTTCCCCAACACCGGACTGACCTAAATCTATAATCTATGATGTCAGAACATTTCCTCCCTTCTTGTTAGATATTGTGTTAGATATTTTTCAGGAATATAGGCAAAACATTTAGAGTTAGATACAAACTGGCATGGGTCTGTTACACATATCTGTTTATGGCTGCCTGTTTTTACTTATTCTATACCAGGAACACTTTTGAATGGTCCCTGAACGTGTAGACTGGCAAGAGTGGCAGTTACCACAGGGGAGTAATGAGAAGACGAGATACGTTTACTCCAGGGATATTAGGGAGGATTAATTGATTGATTTTTTTAAAAATGTTTCACTATCGAAGCAGTTTACAGAGATTTTGGGTATCTTTTGTGGAACCTGACCACCACTGCCCTTTTGGTATTGCGCCAGTAGTTTGGGAAAGGAAGCAGTTTGATGTGGATTGTAGCTCGGATCCATGAAGTCAGGGTTCAACAGTCAGAAGTCAGATTTTAGAACTGGGTAGATTTTGTTAATGCTGATGATTTCACCAGTGCCTCTACCTCGGATTTTAGAACATCGTAGAGACACGAAGAAGGATAACTTTATTGTAGTGCACTGATGGGAAACGGTCCAGACGAAGTTTCTGATTAAAGCACAAAATCTGATCTTGGTCTTAGGCTTTAATATATTTTTTAAAACCGGGAAAACAACCTACGTTCTTTACCACTGACAGAGAATAACCTTGTTCTTTCTAAAGCTTTTACAATTGTATTAGTGATAGGAATCGAAATTTTTAATTCCTTCAATATAGCGTGATTTAAGACTATAACATTCTTTTGGGGCTGGCTTGTTTTTTTGGCTTTTTAACCCTCTAGATACCTAATATTGCACCGAACGTTAACTGTTGCATCACTATGTTAAACAATCACGAAATGATCACATATAACGTGAGTAATCGTACAGTACATATTCTCCATTCACAGGTAGATCCGCAGAAAATGGCGGCACCCACAAACTTCATTTGTAAACACACACAATTTCAGTCTCCAGACTAGTACTCACTGTTCACACTGTCACCTGTGTGTCACATGACGGTGTAGAAAGCACGTGCAGTTCATTTAAAACATAGTTCATACAAACCCTAGTGAAAGGGTGAACGTGATCTGTTTGCCACTATGCTTGCACACAGTAGAATTGGTTCCGTTGTATTTAACCCATCCATGCAGTGGAACACACATATGAGTGAGCACTGGAGGGCATTACTTGCCTACCAGGAATTGAACCGAGGACCTTCCTGTCTCAAGGTTGGTTTCTTAACCTACCTCTGCCCCCAGTCGGAATCTAAACACAGTATTCAATCAACCGAACTGAGCCAGGCAATAAACAATATCTCACAAGGCGTGGCAAATCTCGTGGTCATTGTAAACTTAGCAATATTTCCAAAAAAATAAGCACAGACTTAAATTTCCTCAGTAACAGCGTGATTAGCTTCTGTTACTTTGCACTGGAAGGCTGGAGGAATTAGTTATTTTTACTGCAACACAATGCGCCGACAAACTGACACACATGGTGACAGTGAGAACATTCTCTACTTGTCTGGATGTAGAGTGGATGCCGCCATTTCAGGTTGATGCGCACGTTAAGCAGAGAATTGTCATCTCCTGGTGGTCGAACATGGTACTGCAGGGTTACTCATTTAATCGTATATTCGAGAAAGGTTCTCAAATGGCCCAGTAATGATATCTCCGATGCCTAATAATTAGCTGTAGTAGCGGGGTGGGCAGGAAAGGGGGCATGGGGTTTGGGTTCCCATTATTAGCTAATAAATTCTGCAGTCTTTCTCGCTTTAAACCTAAGTGCTATAGACCACAAATCGTTTTAACCTCCCCCCCGGAACAGCTGGTCTGTCATTTTGGCATCTTGATAAGCAATATTAAGTGCAGAGACTTTGCACCTTAGCGCACTTCAGTCATTAAAAGCAGGAGCTCTTATATCGGGTTCTGCAAGGCAGTGACAAAAGAATATGCACAGTTTTTTTTTTTTTGTGACTCAAAAGAAATGTACATAGTTGGTGACTTGCACATCTAGTATATACTAAGCATGCTGTGGTATTGTCCATGATGGTTTATTTACATAAATTGTAAATCGCATCCTACTACACTTCGTCGGGCGGTCAGAAAAAAATGTATATAGAATAAGGTCAATGAATAAACAATATTGGCTATATGGCATGAATACTACACTAGGGAGCTCACTGAGATTATTGTACATTAACTACGGCTAGAATAAAAAAAAAACAATCCCCAGTGAGTATATTCTGTAAACTTAAGCTCTGATTTTCTACAGCATGGTAGCGCTAGTGCATTAGAGTGCATCAGGTTCGGGTCAGGCGTACATCTTTGCACTAAATGAAGGTTAAGTGCCTAGCTCAGAGGCACAACCTCATTTAACGAGGCAGAATAGGGGGCATCTGAACCCATTCGTATAGACACCAGCTCTTAGAAATAGTCTCTGTTAGACAGCAAACACTCCAAGATCCGTTTCATGAACCTGGCACATACTTCACCCCGGCACATGCTTGACTGCAACGCGAAGACGCAGCTGTACACAGACGATTGTGAAAAATGCTAGTTTGAATAGTTATATAACCGCTAGACGATTAGTAGTCGTAGTAAATAGGTGTGTTTGTTAAGCGCTAGCTAAAGGTAGAGCATGAAGAGAGTGATTTTTTTTGTTAAAAAATGTAAACAAAGGCGCCGCAATGTGTTTTTTACCCACACACGCTTTTTTTTAAATAGTGTGTGGGTGCAGTGTGTGTGTATTTCATACAGTATATGATACTTGTGTGTATTTACTATTGCGTGCACCATGCGTATACATCAGACGTGTGTGTGGGTGTGGGTTCTGTGTGTTCAAAGACTAAACTGGATATAGGATGGACGCTGGTTGCAGGCATTTCCTGAAATGTTTCACAATAAAAGCTCTCCTGATCACTCAAGACCCTACACGAGACCTTCATTTTCATATATTCTAGCATCAGGAGCGGAAATATGAACGTACTCCCGTACTTCTGTTGGCCCTAGTTTTGTCTTATCTTTCCAGATGTGGTCGCTGTCTCCACAGTCTTCACAGCTGTGCAGGTTCAGTTGCAGACTGCGGCTTAAAATAAAAAAAGAGCTGCCCAAATTGTGACCAGCACGAAAGAAGAGCAGAGTGCAGTGATTCTTTTTTTTTTTGTGGTTGTCTGAGGGTGTGTGTGGTGCTGATGTTGATTGCTGACTATGTGCACCGTATAGAGAAAATGTTTTTATGTCTTTTACTGATGACAATATTGAGAGTGCACGTGAACTGACTGTGTTGGACAGCCAAGTGATTGCGGGTCAACAAAGACGGGATTCACGTCTTATTAAGAGTCACGACCGAGCCTAGAACATGTATAAGCACTGACACGATGGCGCAGGAGTAGTGCATTATGGACATGGGTTTGATCCCGGACCGGAGATTTCTGGGAAATTTCCGTGTAGAGTTTACATGATTTCCCCGTGTTCACGCGGGTTTTCTCCAGGTGCTCCGGTTACCTCCCGCATTCCAAAGACATGCATGGTAGATTAATTGGTGTCTTAAAAATGGCCCTTAGTGTGTAAATGTGTGTGACTTTGTGTGTGCGTGCCCCACGGTGGATTGGTGCCCTGAGTTGCCAGGTGGGCACCGGCTGGCCCGTGACCCCTTGTGGTGTAAGTGGAAGAGAATGAATGAATGACCCCATGGCATGTTGTGGATGCTTAGAAGGCTCGGTGTGTTATATCTAAAGCAACCTGCGAAGTGTGTGTTATACGCGAGACTGTGCAGATCCATAATACCTCCATCTTCTGTCACTCAGTTCGGCTTATCTCCACTGACCGATTTCCAGTTTGTCCATCTCGGTAGTCTTGCACACACACACACACACACACACACACATTTTGTGCAGGAACATGACATTTATGTTATAATAAAAAAAGCAAGGTTAATAAACAGTTTTTTCTTGACGTTTTGTTGCACTTTTTATTTAAAATAACACCAAACCAGAGACAAATGTCTTCTAAATGACTGTTAATAATACACTTGCAAACACATTTTCATACCATTGCATTGCTCGCTGTCCACTTTATTAGGTACACATGTTCAATTGCTTGCCGCAACTCAACTCATTCAGGCATATGCAGTAAAGATGGTCTAGAAAACTTGCTGAAGTGCAAACCGAGCATGAGAATAGAAAAGAATGGTGATTTAAGTGACTTTGAACGTGGCATGGGTGTTGGTGCCAGGCGGGCTGGTCTGAGTATTTCAGAAACTGCTGATCGACTGGGATTTTCACACACAACCATATCTAGGATGTACAGAGTATATTCTGAAGAAGACAAAATAGTCGGGCAGTTGTGTGAACGAAAAGCCTTGTGAGAGGTCAGAGGAGAACGGGCAGACTGGTGTGAGATGATAGAAAGGCAACAGTAACTCAAATAACCACTCAGTACAACCAAGAAATGCAGAATACCATCTCTGTTGAACACCATGAAGAATTATGACAGTTCTGAAGGAAAAATGGGGTCAAACATTCTACTACAAACCCCATTCAAAAAAAGTTGGGACAAAGTAGAAACTAAATAAAAACGAAATGCAATAATTTACAAATGTCAAAAACTGATATTGTCTTCACAATAGAACATAGACAACATGTCACACGTCAAAAGTAAGACATTTTGGAATTTCTTGCCAAATATTGGATCATTTGAAATTTTGTGACAGCAACACATCTCATAAAAGTTGGGACGGGGCAATAAGAGGCTGGAAAAGTTAAAGATACCAAAAAGGAACAGCTGGAGGACCAATTGGCAATTGGTCATTAACATGACTGCTTATAAAAAGAACATCTTGGAGTGGCAGCGGCTCTCAGAAGTAACGTAGCGAAATCACAAATAGTGGAGTGATATCAGAAAGTAGTTGGACAGTGTAAAATTGTGAAGAGTTTGAACATATCATCATCTACAGAGTATAATATCATCAAAATATTCAGAGAATCTGGAAGAATCTCTGTGCGTAAGGCTCAAGGACAGAAAACCATACTGGGTGCCCGTGATCTTCAGGCCCTGACCTGGCCAGCCTGCAGTCCAGATAGCAAACATTTAGCACATCATAAAATGGAAGATACAACAAAAAAGACAGTTGAGCAACTACAATCCTACTCCTCAACTTGAGCAACTTGGCTCCTCAGTTCCCAGACGTTTACAGACTGCTGTAAAGAGAAAAGGGGATGTCTCACAGTAGTAGACATGGCCTTGTCCCAACTCCTTGTTGTTGAGATGTGTTGTTTTTTGAGACATTTACTCGGTTTAAACATTTGATACGTCGTCTCCGTTCTATTCTGAATAAAATATAGAATTTTAAAAACTTCCACATCATTGCATTCAATTTTTATTTGCAACTTGTACTTTGTCCTAACTTTTTTAGAACTGGGTTTGGTGCAAGGGTTACTCTCCGTGTACTCACTATACAGTTGCAAGAAAAAGTATGTGAACCCTTTGGGATTAGGGGATTTTCTGATCTTCATCTTGGCAACAGACAAACACAATACTGCACAAATGTTCTACTGCATGTTTGCATAGTTTTATAGAACACAACATGTTTCACAAGATTCACTGTGCAGGGTGGAAAAGGTGAACCCATGGGCTAACTGGAACCAGGAGTCAGCCGACCTGCAGTCCCTGCTCTATTTAAAACACACACCAGTTTTGAGTTTGCCTCTTGTGAACCATGGCACGATCTCTCAGAAGACTTATGTTCAGGAACTTTTGACTTTCATGACGTTGGAAAGGGTTAAAAGTGTATTTTTTAAATGCCTTGTTGTTCATGTGTCCATGGTAAGACAGACCACTGAAAACTCCACAAGTTTGACAACTCTACAAGTTCCACAGCACTACTGGCGAAATATTGTGTGGAATTGAGAAAATTTAGTTGTTTGGAGGGAACACGCGGCGCTATGTGTGTGGAGTAAAAAAAGCACCCCAAAAATTTTTAAACACTGAAAGGTGGCATATTATCACTGATAAAGTGCCCCGAGTATTGGTTATGTCACAATTGCATTGTAAAAATTGAGTTGTTTGGGATGAACACACGTGTGTGTGGAGAGAAAAAATGGCACAGCACATCAACATCAAATAATTTACTCATTTATTAAAAGGGCCCTGGTGATATTAATAGCCTTGTGTGAAAATTATGGCCCTTTGTTAAAGAAGGAGGGCAGCAAATGTTGCACCTGCTATGTTTTAGCCCCTGCTCATTGAGTAAAATTGTACTGAAGTATAAAAAACCTCTGCTCAGGAGCTGGACGGATTGCTATCACCAACAGAAAAATGAATTCCCAAGACATTCTGCAGGAAAACATAAGACCATCTGTCTGCCAACTCAACTCAACAGAGGGTGAATGATGCCCCCATGACGCAAAGCATAGAAGAAAATAGTTTCAAAAGAAGAAAATATGACTTCTGGAGTCGTGGCCTTTTGAGATACTGTGGTATGAACTCAAGAGACATCCCAAGAATATTACTGAACTGAAACAGTACTATATACAGAGGTGGCCCAAAATTCCTCCTGACCATTGAGCAGGTCTGAGATGCAGAGACAGGACAACGACCCAAAGCATAGAAGTGAATTAGAAACACAATGGCTTTATAAGAAGAAAGAGATGCTGTGGAAAAAGAGCAAGTTACACCAGACATCCCAAAAATATCGCTGAACTGATACATTTTTGTAAATAGGAATGGTCCGAAACTCCTCCCAGTGACCGGGTCTAATCTGCAGCTACAGAAAACGATTGTTTGAGGTTATTGTTGGGGTAAAGGGTCAGTCAGTTATATACGAAGGTTCTCGTATTTTTTACACACTGGACTGTAAATATATACAGGGGTTAGACAATGAAACTGAAACACCTGGTTTTAGACCACAATAATTTATTAGTATGGTGTAGGGCC
>JAOUQV010328545.1:0-11513 GCA_028565295.1 Aspidoras spilotus
ATCTCCTAGTTGGTCTTCCTCTCTTCCTTTTACCTGGCAGCTCTATTTCTAACATCCTCCTACCGATATATCCACTGTCCCTCCTCTGCACATGTCCAAACCATCTTAATCGGCCCTCTCTAACTTTGTCTCCTGAGTTCTAACAATATTTAAATGAGACTTGAATCTCCTATTCTGTCAATAGCATAATAATGTCTTGAAACCATTAATGCTTGTGTAGTGACTGCTACAAAACAAACTTACATGCCATAACTTCTTCCAACCACAGGAGGGAAACAAGGCTGTGTCGGCATTACTACAGGAACACTTGCTGGATTATGGGATGTTCTAAGTTGTGATAATAAGGAAAAATATATCTGTAAACAGGTGGCCAAGGATGTTTTTACTACTCTGGCCCCAACAACTACCCCCGCACAAAACTGCACTCAAGAATGGCATCCAATTGTGAACAGAGACTTTTGTGTAAAGGTACGTTGAGGAATCAGTTCATGACAAGGTAGCAATTGTGTTTAATTGATTAATTGACCACTGACATTTTTTGTTCTTTTTTAAGCTATTTCTTATGGAAGAAGAAAAAAAAAAGACTTGGTTTGAAGCTCTTGATTTCTGTCGTGAACTTGGGGGTGACTTGCTGAGTATACACAGTATGACTGATATGATCAAGATTGAAAATACCTTGTAAGATATTAAGCAATATTTAACTTACTCGTTTTTAGCAACTGTGGGTATTCATGCAAGTTTATAATCACAAACTCATATTCAAACACACACAGTTACTTTCTTATTACACACATCAAGGGAAGTGGAAATCTCCAATTAGCCTAGTATACATGGTTTTGAACTGAAAAACCAAGATAAACCCAACACGGACAAGACCCGAAACAGCAATCGAACCCGGGATTTTCTTGCTGTGTGGCGACAGTTCTACCACTACATCACCATGTTGCCCCTTACTATATATACAAATGAGATTATTAATATTATTATTATTATTATTATTATTATGCTTGAAAAGCAACATAATATTATGCCACATAATTATAGAGAAATATTATATATACTGAAATCTTACGTTTCTTCAACACATTTAAGAAAAAATTGGACTTGGACCACTTAACATACAGTACCAGTTTAAATATTGTTAATATATGTATAATCGTGCTGCTAACAGTCGTCTAATATTCTGGATTAGAACATATTTAATTTTTTTAATAAATTCAATAAAAAAAAACTATTGATTGATTTGAATGAGGCTGATTTCAAACTGCTGCCATTTTTTTAAAACCTAAAATCACAAATCTAGGCAGGCTTGAACACGTTCATACCTAAGCCATGTTATGTAAAATAAGTTATCACACTCTTTGTTCATTTTTTTATCACTCTTCAAAAATCATATAATACAATCCTAAGCGTGAATCTATAATGTGTGATGTCACAGGATATCAAAACCAAAGTGTGCAACTCAGGAAAAAATCTCATTGTATGTAGATTATTTTACTTAAACTAGTATCAAATCGTCATAGGTTCACCTAGAACTCCATGTGAATTTAATTTCGTGGACATAATTTATATATGACAGAAAGAGGACCGATTAGCTCTCAGTTGAAAGTGATACATATTGCCACTATGTTTTGCACATAGCGGAATTGGTCCTCTGCATTTAACCCATCCGTGCAGTGAAACACACAAATACACACACACACAGGTGAAGTGAGCACACATGCTCGGAGCAGTAAGAAGCCAGCACAGCGCCTGGGGAGCAACTGGGGGTTAGGTGCCTTGCCCAAGGGCAGTTCAGCCATGACATGAATGGATTTTAGTCCATTTTTATGCATGATTGAGTAATCTCTAATGTGCTGAATATTTCTAATAAAAGGCACAGGAGCAATGTAAAATAATACAATACAATGCTTTCCTTACAGTTTGGTAAACAGCGTGAGTCCAACATGTGCACAGTGTATGAAACATCAAAGTGACCTTGAGGGCGTTCCATCTAGTCATTTGTATTGGATATGTGATAATATTTGGATAATATAGTTTGATGAGGCCAAACTCCATTAAATAAAGCCTACTGGTATACAAATTCTCAATTTAGTTTTAATAAGTTGAGAAAGTGTAACAGGTATGGACAATAGGAAGAAAATTGCCTACACATTAATAATTACTTTTGCCTACACCATTTGTCAAAATCAAAGCATTCTTTTTTTGCAGCACCAGTGGAGCATGGATTGGTTACAGCATCCAGGATCCCAATGTTGGTTATGAGTGGAGCGATGGATCACCTGTAAGTATTTGCTTTTAATTATTCACAAGTTTGCTGAAGCATATAGGCTTTTCTAAGCTACACCATTACATTTGACCTTGTCTTTCTTTCAGACATCTTATGAAAACTGGCAAGAAGATGAACCAAACAATTACAACAATGTGGAAAACTGTGCTGAAATGAATTTTTGGTGGTGGAGAAAAGCAGGGGAATGGAATGACCTGCACTGTCAAGACAAACGGGACTGGTTTTGTGAAATTCGAAGAGGTAAGTAGACCCTAAATATTTTTTTATGCTACTTCATACTTCCAGAATTATAGCAAGTAATATTGCTAGACATTAATAAGCCACTGCATAATGTACATTATATGACTCTATTGAACTAATATAATTGAATTAATGATTTAAGCTGCAATCTTCATAGGACAGAATTAGCTGAGGTTAGATGGAAATAGTTAAACTTGTCAGTTTTGGGCAAACCTAAAAGTCAATCAGTGGCTTTGTGTTATTTTAATGCTATGCATGTGAATGCCTACATGTCAGAAATGAACATGCAAATTTGCCGCATATCCTAATTGAACATGTAATCAGGCATATATACAAATTAAACATGCATATTCAACACATATCTGAAATGAACATTATTATGCACATATTCAAAATGAAAATGCAAATTAGGCAGATTTTAAAATGCAAATTAGGCATTTATATTACACACTTGATTCCAAAAAACTTAGGACAAAGTACAAGTTGAAAAAAAAAAATAGAATGCAATGATATGGAAAATTTAAAATTCAATATTTTATTCAGAATAGTACATAGATGAAGGATGCAAATGTTTAAATTGAGAAAATGTATCATTTAAAGATAAAAATTAGGTGATTTTAATTTTCGTGAAACAACACATCTCAAAAAAGTTGAAACAAGGCCATGTTTACCACTGTGAGACATCCCCTTTTCTCTATACAACAGTCTGTAAACATCTGGGAACTGAGGAGACAAGTTGCTCAAGTTGAAGGATAGGAATGTTCACCTATTATTGTCAAATCAAATTTTTATTTTTTCGACCACAGAATAGTTTTCCACTTTGCCACAGTCCATTTTAAATAAGCCTTGGACCAAAAACGTCTGCACTTGTGAATCTTGTTTACATATAGCTTCTTCTTTAAACTATAGAGTTTTAACTGGCAACGGCAGGTGGCACAGTGAATTGTGTTTACAGATAATGTTTTCTGTAAATATTCCTGAGCCCATTTTGTGATATCCAATACAGAAGCATGCCTATATGTGATGCAGTGCTATCTAAGGGCCCGAAGATAGCAGGCACCCAATACGGTTTTTGATTAGGGTCCTTGACCCTTACGCACAGAGATTCTTCCAAATTCTTTGAATTTTTTAATGATATTATGCACTGTAGATGATGATATAGTCAAACCCTTTGCAATTTTAAACTGTTGAACTTGTTTCTGATATCGCTCCACTAATTGTCAGAATTGTTGCAGAATTAGGGAGATCTTTAGCCTATCTTTAGGCTCTTTTTATAACCAGTCATGTTAATGACCTGTTGCCAATTGACCTAATGCATTGCAATTGTTTGTACCTTTAACTTTTTTTAGCCTCTTATTGCCCCATCCCAACCTTTATAAGATGTGTTGCTCTCACGAAATTTCAAATGAGCCAGTATTTGGCATGAAATTTCAAAATGTCTTACTTTCCACATTCTATATGTTGTCTATGTTCTATTGAGAATACAATATCAGTTTTTAAGATTTGTAATTGATTGCATTCTGTTTTTATGTGCACTTTGTCCCAACTTTTTGCCTTAGTGCTTAGTTTTGCCTGTTAATGTAAAATTCTTTGTAAATAAGTTTATTTCTTTTCTTTTTTCATTTTTTTGTTAACTTTAATTACATACGGGACTCAGAAAGGTTCACTTGAAAGAGGCTCTGAATATTATTGTATAATATTTTGTGTCTTTAATAAATATACATTTAGCTTGTGTATGGTTAGTTTGGTTAGCTTATCAAAAAGCTTTTAATTCCTTAGGGACCACTTTGTGAAAAAATTGTGCATGTGTCTTTTCCTCTGATAGAACCTTTAGAGGTTCTATGGTTCTGGTTCCATTCAATTGATTACACATACGTATATGAACCGAATTTTCCGGAGCACGTATTGTTTACAGCATCCAGGATCCCAATTTCAGTTATGAATGTCGCGATGGATTCCCTGTAAGTATTGTTTGCTTTTTATTATGGCCAAGAGTCATACCTTTTAGTTACCTTTGTCATTAACAAGGTAAGATTTGGGTTCCATGCAATTGATTACACATACGACAAAGTAGGTAGCTATTTTGTTTTGGTTCAGGTTGCTTTACATACAGTAATGTTAGTTTCAACTGAAAATCTGGGGCTTCTTTCAAGTGAACTCTGTAAAATTAAATTCAGTGAAGAAAAGCTATTTGTTTTTATGTTGTCCTCTAGGTGTTACACCAAAAGAAGTGGAAATTACAACTCAAAGTAAATCAAACTACAAAATACGCAATATAGTTTACACTTTACCTTTTGTATCACCACTGATTACTGAAATGATTTCCCTAAGCAAATTCTGTTCTCTTTCAACCTTTGTAGCATATAATAAAACAGATGATGGCTGGATTATATGGAATGACAATCAGTATTATTTCAGTGAAAATTTTGCCTCCATGAAAGATGCCAGGTGGTTCTGTAAACAAAGACATGGGGATCTTGTGGTTATCAATGATGAGAAGGAACGATTATTTCTGTGGCATCAGGTAATTTTAATAATGAAAAGTAAAAAGAGTAAAATAGATTTACAAACCCAATTCCAAAAAAGTTGGGACAAAGTACAAACTGTAAATAAAAATGGAATGCAATAATTTACAAATCTCAGAAACTGATAGTGTATTCCCAATAGAACATAGAACATCTCGTATGTTGAATGTGAGACATTTTGAAATATTATGCCATATATTGGCTCATTTGAAATTTCATAAGAGCACATGTTAAAAAAGTTGGGGCGGAGCAATAAGAGGCTGGAAAAATTAAAGTTACAAACAATTGCAAATAATTAGATCAATTGGTAAGAGGTCATTAACATGACTGGTTATAAAATGGCTCTCAGAAGGAAGCAACTCTGTGCGTAAGGGTCAGGGCCGGAAAACCTGTGATCTTTTGGCCCTTAGATGGAATATTTTCAGAGAATATTATCTGTTAACACAATTTACCATGCACCGTTGCCAGCTAAACTCTATAGTTCAAAGAAGAAGCCATATCTAAACAAGATCCAGAAGCGAAGGTGTCTTCTCTGGGTCAAGGTTCATTTAAAATGGAAAGTGTAAAACTGTTCTATGGTCAGACAAATAAAAATTTTATGTTCTATATGGAAATCAGGGACGCTGTGCCAAAGTTGTTAGCGCTCAGTTCAGAAGCCTGCATCTCAGATGGTATTGGGTAGCATTAGTGAGTGTGGCATGGGCAGCTTACACATCTGGAAGGACACCATCAATTCCTAAGGTATATTCAGGTTCTAGAGCAACGTATGCTCCCATCCAGATTACGTCTCTTTCAGGACAGACCTTTTATTTTTCAACATGACAATGCCAAATCACATACTGAATCAATTACAGCATCATGGCTGTTTAGTAAAAGGGTCTGGGTACTGATCTTTCACCCATAGAACAAATCTGGCGCATCATAAACGGAAGATACGACAAAAAAGAGCTAAGACATTTGAGCAATTAGAATCCTACATTAGACAAGAATGGGTTAACATTTCAATCCCTTAACCTGAGCAACTTGTCTCTTCATTCCCCAGACGTTTACAGACTTTTTTAAAGAGAAAAGGGGATGTCTCGCAGTGGTAAACACGGCCTTTTCCCAACATTTTTTAGATGTAAATTTAAAATCTCTTATTTTTTCTTCGTAAATGATGCATTTTCTCATTAAAACATGATATGATATGTCATCTATGTTCTATTCTAAATAAAATATGGAATTTGAAACTTCCACATCATTGCAAACTTGTACTTTGTCCCAACTTTTTTGTTATTACATGTGATTAATAATGTATTTATTTTAGGGTCGAGTCAGACATGTATATTGGCATACATTTTATATTGGCATGATAGTCGATCTGGATAAGACATTCACGTAAGTTGTAAATCCACTGACACTGAAGACTTTGAGCACATTTTGAAAAGGAAAATATATTATTCACTTAACGTATGCACTACAAGGTGGATGGATGGGTCTCCAGTTGTATTTGAGGCATGGGAGAAAAACCAGCCAGCTGTACTGAACGGCGAGGAGCGTTGTGTAAAGATGACTTATAATCAGGGTAAGCAAATAATCTTAAATCATAAATAAATAGAAATAGATCACTGCATAATCAGTCTATAAAGCAGTAAAGGCTACTAAACATGGCAATGCTAGTCATAATGGACTGACAGGAGACGAAGGTGGGTTGTTAGAGGTTACAGTGGTCACGGGCACCTTGCTTGACTGCTATGGGTTATAGCAGGGTGTAGTGCCTGTGTCTGGTGGTGGCATTGGTTATTGCAGGTGTCCTACTAGCAAACATGTTATATCCTTAAAAATTCTCCCTAACTAAAAACCAATGGGATTACATTTGTGCCAGTATGACTAAACTACATATACTGTAAAAATGAGCTCAATGGTTATGCTTGCCAAAGTTTTAGAGGAAACACGCACACAGAGGTCTGAACAATTGATCAACCCCACTGAACAATTTTGTGATGAACTGAACAGCAGACTGCACCCCAGGACTTTTTATCTGACATCTGTTTCTGACCTCACTGTTGCTCCTGTAGCTAAATGTCTAATATCCCCATAGCCACACTACAAAATCTAGTAGAAAACCAGTTGGAGAATGTAGGTTGTTATAACAGGAACAGTGACAGTCAAAATCTTTCTGTACCGTACTGTGAAAAAGTACCGTACATAATAAAAAAAATATGAAATGTGGTAAACAGTAATAAACATAAGGAATACAATATTTCAATACAGTGTTTTCAAGTTTTACAAAATTTGTTAGAGAATCTTTCATAGATGCTCTTTAGACTTTTGGAGTTTTTTGTCTCGCTACATGAAAAGTGCTCTATTATATAATATGGTGGTTTTTTTCTTATTTGCAATTTTTAATAATGAAGTAATGTTTGGAAATCTGATACCTGAATTATTTATTCATAAAAATAACCATATTTAACTAATTTATACTAAAAATACTTTTGACCTGTCAGGTGTTCACCAATTTATGTGTGTTAGAGACTATTTTTTTTTCTCAAGGTTTCTGGGAGAGCATAAACTGTGGTGAACAAATACATTTCATCTGCAAACGAGATGGCACTGTCGAATCCAATTCCACAGTTGCCCCTACTGATCCTCCCAGAGGCGGCTGCAATTCTGATTGGGTGAAGTTTCAGGGAAAGGTAAATTATACAATAGGTAAACATATTATTTCTTTTGTCTTCTTGAAACAAAGATCTGTATTCAGAGATAACTTACGCCCCTGTATTGAGAATTCATTTGAAACAGGCTTTTTTGAAACAGTTACAGCAACTAATTTTACAATGAAATTATCTTAAACCCTACTAAAAATAAGATATTAAATATAGCTGATTAAGTAGCAATACCTAAGACATGCTGGTATGCACAACCTGCACAATTGCTTTTACTTGGCTCAGTGACTTCCTAGTTCTTGACTGTGATAGTAAAGTAAAATGACTGCCTTAGGACACCGCTTTTAACCACTCAATAAGTATTCAGCACAGTAAGTGGGCACCAGCAATGTTGAAAAGGCTCACTGAGACTAGATTTAGCCCAGACTGGATAGGCTATGGATTAAAATGCCAGTGATAATGACAGAACCTCACAATATAAGAAGTGCAGCATGACTATATTATTCAGGTTTGTATATAATGCTTAAATAATAAGGCATTCGTTACTGCTGTTTATTTGTTACCTGATCCTCTCATGTATAATAAATAATCGGTGGGAAATAAACCTACTAATCGTGAAACTACAATTATTTATCAGACTATAATCGCCCCACCAAAATCTTTAATTGTGACAACCGTAGTATACAGTTAATCATTTCAAGGCGTTAAGCAAAGAAAGACAAAGGACAATCTGGGGTTGTCACAAACAGAATATCAAAGGCAGATCACCATGGTAGTACTGTCTAAGTTTCAGATTATGCAAATAAAATACAGTAAATCACCAAGGGTTTCAATGAATCTTATCTGAATATCAATATGTGCAGACTGACTGAGTTCAGGTGTGCCTGATTAGGTTATATCATGTTCTTGATGTTGGAGTTCCCATATTGAACAGTCCATGACAGTTTCCAGACACTGAAAGAAAATGTGAACACGAAATATCAATAACTTATCGACTTATCAAGATTAGAGAATTTCTGCAACCTTTGAACTACAACTCTAAATATAGTCCTTATATACAAGTATAAGGGTTTATATATGTTTTTTTCATGTTTTACTATGAAAAAATCAGAGACCATTTGTCTTTTTATAACATAATATAATAGTAACAATACTGTATGTGTAACAGATCTGCTTGTTTACTTACAGTGTTACAAAATAGGACCAGAGCTGGAAAAATGGTCTGAGGCCAGAGAGTACTGTAGAAATCATGGTGGAGATCTAGCCTCTATTACCAACAGACTTCAGCAAGGTAATCATAAAACTAAACATGAATGCTGAGTTCTGCTTTAATTAATTTGATTAAAAATTTTATTTAAATCACTACTTCATTTAAGACAGACAAGGTGGTGCAGTAGATAGTGTTGTAGCCTTACAGCAAGAAGATTCCCCAGGTTAAGCGACTCATGAAATCTGTGTGGAGATTGTATGTTCTCCCTGTGTTTACACTGGTTTTCTCCATGTATCCTGATTTCCTCCCTCATTCCAAGGACATGCATGATAGGTTAATTAATGCCTTTTAGGTTAACCTTTTAGGATAGGTTTAATTAATAGGTTTTTCCTGCCCTCGTGCCCAAATTTTCTGGGTAGGCACCAGATTCCTTGTGACCCTAGAAATTAGGATTAGGTGGGTGTAGAAAATGAATTAATATATAAATATGCTTTATATGCATATACACCGACCTAAATAAGAAACAGGTGTAGGCATTCATTTATAACTCGCCTATTACTTTTTTTATTTGTCATTCCCTTCACAGCCCTACCTTAGATAATTATAAGTTGCTTTGGATTTTACAATGAATATCTAGCTATACGAGTCACCAGAATGTTGTGGAAATGCTCTCTGTAGGTTTATATTAACATTTTATTATTTTACTAATGGGAGTTGCATAGCTTCGATAAAAAATACATTTTATATTCTTCAGTATTGTAATTCTTAGCATTATTTGCTGATATTTAAAAGGGTGTTCTTTATAATCAATTCATCTGCATCTACAAATCAACTCAATTAAAGACATCTAAAACAGGTGCAGTATATATTCTATGTCCAGTGTTAATAACTGATTATTAATATTACAATGCAACAAATGAGATGCAAAATGTTTTTCAGTGCATTTCATATTTCAAAGCACTATGACCACTGCATTGCTATGCTTTTATTTCTGTCCTGTCTCATCCCTGTCCTGTCATTGGTTGATTACCTTAATGTATTCCTGTCATGTTTAGTCTTATTTATAATTAGATGATTCATTCAACCCATCCCTGCGTTCACTTAGGAGACACAGATACCCCGAGTAGCATGCAGCCTCTCTTACTGAAGCGCACTGGGTGCATTTGGGGTTGGGTGCCTTGCTCAGTGGCACTTCAGCCCTGAATGTTACTTGCTTGGAGCTGTCCATCTATGTTTGTCCTTTAGATAAGTTTGGCAGATATTATTTTCATTATAATTATTTTTTATGCATGATTCTTTTCTGCTACATTTACTTCCAATGATTTATGCCTGTTGCATTTTTTATTTATTGGTATTTCCTGGTTAACTCATGTCTGCTATATTTTCGAGCCATACTGTGGACCTTAAATGTTTTTAGATAAATTTTATCATTCAGTAAAAATAAAATGTACTTGCTTACCTACATGTTATGCTTATTCAGCTGCAGTACATTAAGAAAAGTCATGAGTCTGCTTAGACATGATGCGCAAGAAAACAGGATATACAATGCTTAAGAAAATAGGAAGTACTATGGGACAAAATAGTTGATACATTACATATTATACCAATTGGAAAAATAGGAAAAATTCAATGATGCCTATTTTATATTTTCATGTTTTGTTTCATTAAGATACTAAATTTTAACTTAAAATAACTTAAATACCTGATAATGTTCATTTGTTTATATAGCATTTTTAACCCTAATGATAAATGGTGATAACACAGAAGACTTATGGATTGGCTTCAGTAACCTGGCAAACAGAGGATTTAAATGGACTGATGGGAGTGTCGTCAGTTATACATCCTGGGCCAAAGGGGAACCATCAAGATCAGAATATGAAGTAAGATAACTTTTTCAAAGAACAGCATTCTTACACTTTCAGTTTAATCATTTTGCCTATACACTTTTCACACACTTGATCTTCATTAGAATATTAATTCATGTAAAAAGTGCACCTACTGTATGTTGACAGTGGCGGGTTGAGGTATAGTCGACATAGGCTTTGTGCCAATATTTAATATTATCAAATATTATGATCATTTAAATACATGATCATGCCAAGTATCAAGTTCCATTTACATAAGTTCCATTATGTAATGTGAATCGAGACATTTGTTCGAGAGACCTACATATATGATACAATATCAAGAACTATTTAACTGCAAATATAAATGCGTGTCAATATTTGTATCTTTGACTTGGCAATTGAGCTACATTTGATCTATCTTCCTATTGAGAGAGCAGTGCCATTTATGGCTGCGCTCCCTGAAGCTGTCACCCAGGTTTGTTACTTTTTTCTTCTTTGGTACTTCGCTTAAAGTTTAAACAAACTGAACTTTAACTCTGTTGCCAATGACCTCTGCGAAACAAATCCAATATGGCGATCAAGACACATATACGTATATACAGGGGTTAGACAATGAAACTGAAACACCTGGTTTTAGACCACAATAATTTATTAAGATGGTTTAGGGCCTCCTTTTGCTGCCAATACAGCGTCAATTAGTCTTGGGAATGACACATACAAGTCTTGCACAGTGGTCAGAGGGATTTTAAGCCATTC
>JAOUQV010328564.1:0-11512 GCA_028565295.1 Aspidoras spilotus
TAATTGAACCTTCACACTCTGCTCTTACTGGTTCAATGTGCAATTAATGAAGATTGGCAACCAGGCTTGTCCAATTTAGCCATGAAACCTCTCACACTAAAATTACAGGTGTTTCAGTGTCATTGTCTAACCCCTGTAGATTCTAATACAAATCCTAATAGGGAATTATTAGTTTCTTATATGTTATATGCTATGACATTTAAGCATCAAAGCCTATTTAACGTTAAATGGATGCCAGAGTTATATTCCTACACAAGGTGACATACATAAGTTAGGGGAAATTTTTGTATATACAAATCATCCAGCATACATGTTTTTTTTAATTGAGAGGGGGAAACTTATGCAGAAATGGGGAGAACATGCAAACTCCACACAGAAAGGACACAGGTCTTCCCACCAAGGATCAAACCCAGGACCTTCTTGCTCTGTGGCGCAGAACCAGAACGTTTTTTTAAAAATTGCTTAACAAAACTCGTGGTGACTTTGTGGCGCAACAGTAGCGCGTCTGACTACAGATCAAAAGGGCAGTCGTAGGCTTGTGGTTAAGGAACCAGCCTGGCGACCAGAAGGTCCTTGTTTCGATTTCAAGTACTGACAAGTCATGGCTGAAATGTCCTTGGGCAAGGCACCTAACCCCAGTTGCTCCCCGGGCGCTGTGCTGGCTGCTCACTGCTCCGGGCACGTGTGCTCACTTCACCTGTGTGTATTTGTGTTTCACTGCACGGATGGGTTAAATGCGGAGGACCAATTCCGCTGTGTGCAAAACATAGTGGCAAAATGTATAACTTAACACTAAGCTAGTGTTTGTAGATCTGAAGCCAGAAATGAGCCATACAATACCAACACATCAATTGCAAGCAAAACAAGTCCTAAAAGTTGAAAGTAAACTATGCAAAACCTGTATATATCCAGCTTGAACAGATTCTGTTTGTTTGGGCTTTCAGTGGTTTGTTCCAGCGTAATTGCAATTCAACTAAATAACATCAATAATTCCAAATAAGGGAATATTTACAGTGGGGTGGCACTGTGGTGCAGTGGGTAGCATGAAGGACACGGGTACAATCTCTGTAGCGCACACGCTCTCACTCACTCTCACTTACAACCAAAGCACACTGATGTGAGGAGAACATGTAAACTCAACACTCAAAGTACCCACAGGACACTCCACCTATGTAGCAACCCAGCAACTTCTTGCTTACCCTGCTGCCCCATAGTTATTAAGTCAACACAATTTCTAAAACTCCTTAGCATTAGTGCCTAGCCTTTTTGTTATTGTAATGAAAGAATACTATAAATGTAAGCTCTAACTAGTGAGCTAAATTAAAGATTTATTAAAAATTATTTAAGAATATTTATTATTGCTGTAAAGCTCAGTGTGCACCTCTAGAGGGAGACACCTTCACAGAACTATATAGTCTCTTTGCATGTCTGTCTGTAATTTATAACAAATTAGCACACACACAGACTCATCAAACACAGGGACATTAGGCATATTACCTTATATGCTTAAGACACATATCAAACATACATACACATCACACACATACACAGTCCTAATCGTTTACTGACACATCATATGTCTCTGACATTAAAAGTCTATAATACAGTATGTTTATCTTTGACCTTTTGCTGGAGTAACTAAGGCATTGTCCATGTTGAATTCTGTTAAAAGTGGTAAGCGCTCTCTCTCTCTCTTTCTTTCTCTCCTTCTCTCCCTCCCTCTCTTTTTTTCACACACACACTATAGACTTCAGTCTGTCATGTCATACACTGTCATCACTTTGCGATAGTTGAGTGCACAGATGTGCACCTTGGGATATGGATTAACCGACTGAATTCCAATATCCCAGTACATCAGCTATTTCAGGGCTGGGGAACTCAAAGTGGTTGTCGAAGTGGGGAAGCAAGGTAAGATTGGAATTAGGATGGGAGGTCTTAGAATGGTGTTAGTTAGGTCATATGCCTCATTAATTAATCCATCAATCAGTGTGTTCTGTTTTAAATCACCATACACCATACATCTAAATGACAAATATAAACGATTTGGCAATAAAAAGAATTATTTTAAAAAATGCTGAATTATTTAAAACATCTGAATTATTGTGAGGCCACATCACTAAACTTAAAATCATTGCTATACTGAGTGAAATACATAACCTGTAATTGCGTATATTATGTTATTTAATCTATGACTTTAATATGGGTATTCTCATGCCGTGTTGTGATTTACCTGCTGCTTTGACCTGAATATTTTTCATCCTCTCCTTTCATAGTTATTTTCACTTTCTAATTGTGAATAGTAACATAACTATGAAAGGAGAGGATGAAAAATATTCAGGTCAAAGCCGCAGGAAAATCACAACACGCTATGAGAATACTTATATATCAAATAACAATATATTAATTTATTACTTTTCTATACCCACTTTATCCTAGTTTTAGAGTCATGGGGAAGCCGGTGCCCACCCTACAACACGGCTGCAAGGGCAGGAACAACCCTAAACAGGGTGCCAGACTATCATAAGGCGCGCACATACCCACACACAATCACATTTACACACAGGTAATTTAGAGACACCAATTTACCTATCATGCATGTCTTAAGAATCCTGAGCACCCACACTAAAACCCACACTAACATGGGGAGAACATGCAAACTCCACACAGAACGTTTCTGAGACGCCCCACCCTCATAAACATACTGTATATGAGAAAAAAATTTATAAAATAAACAAGGCATATGACATGTTTCCCCCAATATATCTTTAATCTGATCAAGCAACCGCTTCTTTTAATACAGCTTTCACACTGACTGTGTGGTCTCTAGGATGATTTAGGAAGAAACGTTGAGAGGAACCAGATTCAGAAGAGAAACCCAGCCTCATTTTGGTTATAATAGATTATCAACCTGAAAAGTCAGTGAAGAAGTGTGTAAAATTTATTATCAGGCTACATCAGGCAATGTGACATCCTTGAAGTCAGCTGAAGAATAAATCTTGTAGTGTCAGAATGTTTCATTCATATTTTGGGCAAAAGCCAACACTTACTATTAAGTGTGTGTTTTTTTAATACTCATTTGAATGATGTATGCCGAACAGAGCATAGTCTCATGAGCCCATTGTTAAACACATGCTGACAACATTAAAACAAACTATTGGGACAATATTGTACTGGGATATCTTCGTACAGCTGTGTTTTCTCACAGCAAGAAGGTCCTGGCTCAAACCCAGTGGAGTTTCATGCTTTGACCATGTTTGTTTGAGTTCCTCAGGGTGTTCCGGTTTCCTTCCACAGATGAAAAACATACCAACTCTCCCCTCCCTCTGACTTGTGGGGTACGAATTTTACCTCATGATTGATATACTTTTACCCCTGTCATGACTAGCCATGCATACTGATGATAAATACACAATAGACTGTATATAAGTGAATATTGTACAGTGTGACAAGTAATTTCGAAATTAATCTTATGTAAATGGATTTAGAAGGCACAGAAGTCATCCTTTCATCTGTAGGGGATAAACTTTCCGGAACATCACACATGCTTCCTATGTAGGGACCCTCCTGTGGAGAGGAATATAAGAGTCATGGGGTTTCTGAAGGAATTATGACAATGCTCTAGTGGATATTAGTGTTATCATGCATACTTTTGAGTGTGTGTGGTTTCTCAGTCAGCTAATCCACATTCCAGAAGATAAAACCAGACAAAATATGTTTTAGGTGACCTTGTGGAATCTAGGAGGATAAAACTAGAATTATACCAGTGTGGTACTTTTTGCTTTTAAGATACAAAGTGAAGGGAAAAATATGGTCGACTCAATGTTTTTCTTTGTTAGCAACAATATAGCTACCTGATTTTGATAAGTGATTGTTTTTCAGCATCCTTAAACGAGTATAGACCAAATTTTTTTTTTAATGATGTTTTGCATTTTTTGATTTTGTCTATAATTTTGTTTATGTCTATTCGTGATATGAGCAGCCTGTTGATTTTATGTCATTTGCAGAACTTTGGAAGGAGTCAGAATGTAGGAGATTGGAAGCAAATGCAGAATTATTAAACAATCGACTCAAATCCAAAATTTGAAAAGGCATAAACAGAGCAATCAGAGTAAGTAAGAAAACTCAGTTAAACATTAGAGTCAGTATCAATATTAGAATTAAAGCTTTATTGCCTAGCAGCAAAAAACACCTGATACTTTGCATAGAGTCCTTGGAATTGGCATTCCTTAAACCTGCAAACACACACCAACACAAACTCAGAGTGATAACAAGCAACATGTGAATTGCATCAGCACTGATTAGTATTCTAGATACTGAGATTAGCTGTGTTTGCAAGCCCCCACCATTTTAGATTACGGTTCCCTGGAACTGGAGCTTTGGTTGTTGGGTTTGGAACAGCATTGCTAGACACATCTTCAAGGGTTTTGCTTGTTGGTTGGTTGGTTGGTTGGTTTGTTTGTTTTCTTTGGAGTTTGGAAATTCTGAATCATGAGCTATAGATGAAGACAGAATTAATGCCCAAGTGTGTCAGAGGTGAGGTTGTGTCCCGCTGTCACTCTGCCACACTCCATTTCTCAAAACCAACATGTCTGGAAACACTCACCATTAGCTGCCCTGTGGTTTTAAGGAACACTTAAACCACAAATTACCGATATGGTTCATGATGCTAAATGCAAGGCTTTAATTGCCAGCTAGCTACATTAGCCTCATAACTAAGTCACAGACTGAAATAAAAGGGACACTAGGGACATTCTAGCTGAGCAACTGCTTTAAACAATGTGAGTCTGATTATTTATGGAGTATACAATGGAGTAAAATCCTTTTCACAGAAAACATAGATCATTTGCATACATTTTCATGAGTAATAATCAGACAAAGGGAGAGTAAAACCTTATTAAAAATGACTTCAGGACAAAGAGACACAAATGAAGGCAGACAGATGAAGACAGACAGTTGTTTCATAGCAGCTGCTGATTCCACTTACACTAAGCTTTCCACAAGAACATTTACACGATAAAATCTCAGTCTGTAATGTCTTACAGGGGACGAGAGACATGAACTGAAACAAAGAGAGTGGTGAGTAACACTAATTCGACTATATTAGACCAGCTATAAATCCGATCTAAGCATATACTAGAAATGTTCACACCGGTATGTGCAAATTAACTCTGTCCTAATTAGGTGTGTATGTGAGAGACAGAGCATCTGCACATAGTCACGTGTTTCAGTAAAGAGGAAACTCGTGGCAGGGGAGTGGGGGTGAATGTGGGTGAGGGGCAGTTAAGGAAAAAGACTGCAGGGGTGAAGAGTTGGTGTGGGGGATGATGGGGTGAAAGCAGAGCGAGGCAGTCTCATTCTTCTCTTCTTTTGTTCTAAAAGTGCATTTTACATTTGCCCAGAATGCACTGCAGATGAAAACTTTTATTTATTTATTGTTACCTTCCTTACAAATTCAGCTTCTGCAGATTGACTCAATTATTGATATTGACTCAATTATTAACATTTCACAATTATTTCATTCTGAAAATGTACATGTGCAAAATTACCCTACAGCACTTTACGACAATGTAAGTCCACATGGCATTAACCTTGTTGTGAGGAAAATCTGAAAAGTCCACGATGTGATTTGAATTTCTTTATCGAAGAGCACTCTAAGCACAGCAGGAAAGTAGTGGGAGCAGTAGTGGGAGAAAGAGCTGAGCCAGTCACCTTGATAATATTTTCCACCATGTCCTGCACCCAGTTTAAACTTAATCTTATTTTTAAAGCAATGAGCAATGTCAGTCGTTTGGAAATATTTTAGATTAAGTGGTTGTAACAAAGTTAAAGCAGTCTGTAAACTGTGTTCTGATAAACTATTAATAGAAGGATTTAAATATATATTTTTTTAATTCTAGAAGTTGGATTAAATAGTTGAAGACACAGATTTCACATCACAGATTTCACAGTATTTGATAAAGTGCTGGAGATTTCTGCAATCTCAGAATCATTTTAGAGCTTTTATAATACCGGCATCAGACAAAGAATTGGTATTGGTGTATCCAGAGTATGACTGTGTGGGGAACAAATAGTACCGGAGGTTGGTTGGGGAAGGTGTGCAGATGTTATTTACTAGGATATGTTTCAGGTAGTGTTACAGAAAGATTATTAACTGTAGGTTAATAAAAAATATTTTTATGAATATACTCTTGTGAATTCAAAACAAAGTAAGGAGAGGATTAGTTTTTAAAGGCAATAAAAAATTTGAACTATTCATAATGTTATATGTTAACATGTACATGTGGATGATTCTGTATGATACTTTGAAATTTTGAACTTAGACTCAGAATTAGGACTTGTCAATATTGGTGGATTTTATTTTTTGCATAAATCGTGAAATATACAATGACATTAATTTGATTGTTTGATTGTTATTTTGGAGAGTGGAGGGAAGGTATGGACTCCCAACAATTGAGTGAGGGTATTACCAAACCACCATTTTGTACCACTAATACTCCCTCGCTCCCTCGCTCTCTCTCTCCCTGTCTCTCTCTCTCTTTCTCTCTCTCTCTCTCCAACAGCTGGTTGAGGTCAGCACATTTTCCAAACTGAAGTCATCACTTGGTTTGTGCCAGAAGTTCTAAATAAAAGAAAAAAGCAGTTTGTGGTCAGAAGCTGGTGAATCATAAAAGCAGGACGGTAAGGGTACATCGCTAAAACAGTACAGCCATAATAATGACATGTGAACCTGCTGCACAGATGCATTTACTGGCACACAACATGCCCGCTTGCTAATATTCGCATTCAATAATTGTTAGTTTTACTTTTCATACTTACACCTTAATTTACATGAATTTTGTGATGGTAAATGAATATATAAAGAACTGTGAAGTGTGTTGTTCGGTTATGGCAAAGGTTTACATTTTTAAGAGCCTAAGACTGTTCCACAATCCAGAGGTGTGTGTGAAATTGTGAAAACAACTAACGTGTTGGCCTAAATGCTATTGATTTTATCAGCAATACTATAAAAGAAAACAAATCAATAATTCGACGGTAGCACGGCTGTGATACAACTACAGGCAAATTCACTTGAAAGAGGATCACGGATATTATGAAATACACATTTAGCTCGCTTTAATGGTTCTTTTTTCAGTCTCTCAGGTTTTATTCCAATATATAAACTTTATGTAAGTGTGTTTAACAATGCATTGGAAAAAAATAGGTTTAAGTTCCTTATCTTATCCCCTGAGAGAACTGCTAAATGTTCTACGGTTCAGGTTCCCTGTAATCAATTACACATACGTCAATTGCTTCATCCGATTGGGAAATACAGCAGAGAATTCAGGACCACTTTCAAGTGAATCTCTCTGTGTATGTAGAACTGTATTGCAGGATGAAATAATGATCAGTTCTTTAGAGAAGGGTAGGATGATGTGGATCTGGACTGTGTTTATATTGTAGCAGGACAGAAGTAACAAACCAAAGCAAATCAGATAATGAGGCAAGAAACCAAAAACACATCATAGATTTCAAGCGCACATCAGCATGAGCTCAAACCAGAAGCAGGGGGCCTTATAAATCTCTTATAAGCTCATTGTTTGGACACGGTATATCAATGAAAAGATTATATTCTTTACAACCTAATCTTAAAAAAACAGTATGTTCTCAATTACTATAGTGAGGAGGGTAATTTTCAGTATTTTAATGCTTAAAGTTGTGAAGATAAAACATGAAACAGAACCTGAATACTATTAGTAATCAACCAGAATTAATAATTGTGCATTGTTTTGTTATTGACATCATTTCAACATTAACGGCTTTCATGATAGGAAGAAAGTTATAATAATCACAAGGTTATACTTATAGACAAGGTTACAGTCATATTAAGTTAAGGCGGATTTGGAATCTCCAATGCATTATGCATGCATGGTGAGAAAAGCATATGGGCAAGCAAAGAACAAGTAAACCCAACCTGGGGATCAAAAATGAAACCTTCTTGCACTACCCACTGTGCTATAGAAAGCATCTCTAAATTTGTCTAGGCTTATATTTCCTACAAACATTGATCTGCTCTAGCCGTTAGTTTTCCACTTTGTTGCTTTTTTGGGTTTGGTTGTTGCATATTACAAACCCGATTCCTAATAAGTTGGGACAAACTAAAGCATCTTGGAGTGGCAGCGGTTCTCGGATGTAAAGCTGGGAAGAGTATCACCTATCCCCTTAATCCTGTGCCAACAAATAGTGGAGCGATATCAGAAAGGTGGTCGACAGTGTAAAATTGCAAAGAGTTTAAACATATCATTATCTACAGAGCATAATATCATCAAAAGATTCAGAGAATCTCGAAGAATCTCTGTACGTAAGGGTCAAGCCCGGAAAACCATACTGGGTGGCTGTGATCTTCGGGCCCTTTGACGACACTGCATCACGCACAGGCATGCTTCTATATTGGAAATAGCAAAATGGGCTCATGAATATTTCCATAGAACATAATCTGTGCACACAATTCACTGTGCCATCCACCTTTGCCAGCTAAAACTCTATAGTTCAAAGAAGAAGCCGTATCTAAACAAGATCCAGAAGCGCAGACGTCTTCTCTGGGTCAAGGACCATTTAAAATAGACTGTGGCAAGGTAAAAAACTGTTCAAAATTTTTAGTTCTATATGGAAATCAGGGATGCTGTATCATCCAGACTAAAGAGGAGAAGTTTGTTATCAGCGTTCAGTTGTTATCAGCACTCAGTTCAGAATCCTGCATCTCTGATGTAATAGGGTTGCATTAGTGCATGCTAGAAGGACACCATCAATGCTGAATGGTATATCTAGGTTCTAAAGCAACATATGCTCCCATCCAGATGACATCTCTTTCAGAGAAGACCTTGTATTTTCCAACCTGACAATGCCAAACCACATACTGCATCAATTACAGCAACATGGCTGTGTAGACAAAGGATCTGGGTACTGAACTTCCACCTATAGAAAACATTTGGTGCATCATATAACGGAAGATATGACAAAAAAATTCCTAAAACAGTTGAGCAACTAGAATCCTACTTTAGACAAGAATGGGTTAACATTCCTATCTCTCAACTTGAGCAACTTGTCTCCCCAGTCTCCAGATGTTTACAGAATGTGGTAAAGAAATAAGGGGATGTCTCACAGTGGTAGACATGGCCTTTTCTCAACTTCTCTGAGATATGTTGTTGTAAGAAAATTAAACATCATCTATTTGATATGTCATGTATGTTCTATTCTGAATAAAATATGCAATTTTAAAATTTCCACATCATTGTATTGCATTTTTATTTACAATTTGTACTTTGTCCCAATTTTGGAATCAGGGTGAAAGTTTGTTAGTGTGTTTTTAACTTATATTTCACTGTAAAAATAGGACAAAGGGACTAAAGTAATAAGACAACGGGGAACATTATAGCAAATATGCTGTCAGCTCATTACAGCTTATTAGGACAGAAATCTCTATTATGGTGCCGTTTCTGCTCAGAGGAGACATGGACAGATGGAGAGAATGAAGGAAGGAATGAGGGAGGGAATAAGAGAGGGAGGGGTGCTGACTTGGCATCTCATGAAAAGTGGAATAAAAAAAGACATAATTAGATGGTTGGTTGAATGTACACCACACGTCCTGCATCCCCACCATTTCTATGTAAAAATACCATTAATAAATATGAATAAATATATATTTTTTTCAAAAGAGACAAAAGTTTTCCTTTGAGTTTCTGGGGTTATGTCTAGTAACCGAGTCGAGAGACTGAGTAAGATGGAACATGGAAATTGTGATACAGAAATGCTTGAAGCAGATGGTGGGAAATGAATTTATATTTCTGTTGTGTTATTCTCTCTATGATCATGTCTGGATTTGCTAGGTACAGAACTTTGTAAATGTGACTGCCCTAAGAATGTGAGAGTTTGTGAGATCTATTCTTTAATGGGGTACAAGCCACATGGTGCTAAGAAGTGAAACCTAAACTGAAAGACTGAAGCCCCATTTAATCTTTTGGCTCCAAAAAAACATAAAAGGTTTACTTGTGTGTCCATATCGGCAGGCAAATATGGAAATTTTTGGAAACAATGATGGCATAGCAGGGAGTCTCACCTCAAGAGGGTCCCGGGTTGGAGTTAGTGGAATTTGATTATTTTTCCTACACAGGGTTTCCTCCAGTCCAAAAACATGCAGTAGGTTAATAGTGTTTAAATTCAAATATATACACACATGTCAATGACAATTAACATTTCCAGTTTACGGACATGTCTTTGTACTGTGGGAGGAAACTGCCCACACAAACATGGGGAGAATATACAAACTCACAAATGGTGTGAAGAACCCTTTAAAATTTTCATTATTTCTGCATAACAATTACCTAAAACATTATTGGATTTTCACACAAGCTCTTAGATGAAGAGATCTCATTTAAACAAATAAGACAAAAATATTATATTTTATTTATTTATTAATAAACATTGTCTAATATTACATAACCTCTAGAATTAGCAGTTAATTTGAAGGTGAAATTAGGCGTTTTTGTGGAAATGTGTCATGGGATAAACAAAATAGATTTAGAGTTGTTGATTATCATCAGGCTGGAAAAGGTTAAAAATTAATCTTTGAAGAGTTTGGATGCCACCAAACCACAGTTATGTACAAATGGAGGAAATTCAAGACCATTGCAACCTTCCACGGGAGTGGTCGACCAACAAAGATAATCCCATAAACAAGTCGTGTAAATTCTGTGAGGTCACAAAGGACCACAATGTAACTGAAGGCCTCTCTCTCAATGGCTAACGTTAATGTTCATGAGTCCAGCATCAGGAGAACAATGAACAAAAATGGTGTGCATGGCAGGGTTGAGAAAGGAGAAAGTGACTGCTCTCCAAAAAAAAACATTGCTTTGCTGCATCTGGACCAGGACGGCTTGCCATCATTGATGGAACAATGAATTCTGAATTATATCAAGAATTAAAATGAAAAATGTCAGGAAATTTTACCAAGGAATGTGTAAAGAAGAATATATAAACCCAGTTTTCAAAAAAAATTGGGACAAAGGGACAAACTGTGAATAAAAACTGTAAATAAAAATAATTTACAAATCTCAAAATCAGCTAATATTGTATTCACAATAGAACATAGGCAACATATCAGATGTTGAAAGTGAGACATTTTGAAATTTCCTGCCAAATATTGGCTCATTCGAAATTTCGTGACATCAACACATCTCAAAAAAGTTGGGACGGGGCAACAAGAGGCTGGAAAATTTAAATGTTACAAAAAAGTAACATCTGGAGGACCAATTGGTCATTATAGGTAATTAACATGACTGTGTGTAAAAAGAGCACCTTGGAGTGGCTGTGGGTCTCAGAAGTAAAGATGGCAAGAGGATCACCAGTCCAAAGGAGCTTGAAAATGTAAAATTGCAAACAGTTTAAACATATGATCATCCACAGTGCATAATATCATCAAAAGATTCAGAGAATCTGGAAGAATCTCTGTGCATAAGGGTCAAGGGCGGAAAACCAT
>JAOUQV010328572.1:0-10099 GCA_028565295.1 Aspidoras spilotus
AGCCCCAGCTAAGTATTGAGTGCTGTATATAATGATACTTTATATGTTCATACTTTTCAGTTGGCCAGCATTTATAAAAATCCTTTTTTTGTATTGGTCTAAAGTAATATTCTAATTTTCTAAGATACTGAATTTGTGTTTTTTTCCCAATTTTTTTTACCCCATTTACAAAAAAAACATTAAGTTATAGATGTACTATATATATGTATATATTCACAAGTGCTGGTCATAAAATTAAAGACACCTGGTGCCAAATGCTAAACAGCTAATTAACTCAAAACACCTGCAACAATCTGATTCTGTAGGCTCCACAATCATAAGAACGACTGGTGACTTGAGAGTTGTCCAAAAGACAACCACTGACACCTTGCACAATCAAGGCAAGACACATACAGTCATGGCTAAAGAGGCTGACTGTTCACAGAGTTCTGTGTCCAAGAACATTAATACCGAGGCGAAGGAAAGGAAAAATGTGGTAGAAAAAAGTGTACAAGCAATAGGGATAACAGCACCCTGGAGAGGATTGTGAAACAAAACCCATTTTAAAATGTGGGGGAGATTCACTAAGACTGGACTGCCAGTGGATTCAGTGCTTTAAGAACCACAGCGCACAGACATATGCAAGACATGGGTTTCAGCTGTCGCATTCCTTGTGTCTACATCAAAAGACAAAAGGGAATAGACTGCTGCTGAATGGTCCAAAGTTAAGTTCTCTAATGAAAGACAATTTTGCAATTGCTTTGGAAATCAAGGTCCCAGAGTCTGGAGGAAGAGAGGAGAAGCACACAATCCTTGAGGTCATTTGAGGTTTAGTTTAAATTTTCCACATTCAGTGATGGTTTGGGGGGCATGTTATTTACTGGTGTTGGTCCACTGTGTTTTCTGAGGTCCAAGGTCAACGCAGCCGTCTACCAGAAGGTTTTAGCACACCCCATGCATTCTGCTGCTGACCAACTTTTGGGAGATGCTGATTTCATTTTTCAACAGGACTTGGCACCTGCACACAGTGCCAAAGTTACAAGTACCTGGTTTAAGGACCATAGTATTCTTGTTTTTAATTGTCCAACAAACTCACCTGACATTACCACTATAGAAAATCTATGGGTACTGTAAAGAAGATGTGATATGCCAGACCCAACAATGCAAAACAGCTGAAGGCCACTATTGGAGCAACCTTGGCTCTCATAACACCTGAGCAGTGCCACAGACTGATCGACTTAATGCCATGCCTCATTGCTGCAGTAGATCTGGCAAATGGACCCCCAACTAAGTATTGAGTGCTGTACATTCTGATACGTTTCATTTTTATACTTTTTAGTTGGCCAGCATTTCTAAAAAAAATGCTTTTTGTGTATTAGTCTAAAGTAATATTCTAATTTTCCGTAATACTAAATTTGTGCTTTTTATTAGTTGTCAGTTATAAATCATTAAATCAAAATATATATCACTCTGTGTGTAACAAATGTGTACGTATGTTGACGTCTCCTGTCAGGACCATTTACAGACAAGAACCATGCACCGTTGTTAAAACTTTCATATACAGTAAGTCAAAAGCAAATGGTCATATTATGTCCGTCATCTTCAACCTTAATGACCACAAATCTCATGGTTCTCCAACACCAAACAAGAAAGCAACATCCTATTACATGAGGTCATAAAAGTTTGTGAGCCTGATATACAGACATGAAAAATAATTCACTTGTATGTCAAGCCTCATCAGTCACAGTAATGGCTTTCTGAAAACTGACACTCACTTGCCGTCATAGTTGGCAAGGAGATTTTATTGCATTTACAATTTCCTGAGACAAATATTTTAAGGTCTGTTGGAAGATGTGGAATGATTGAAGTTCTAAAAGCAATACATCAAAATACCACACTTGGTGTGGACTGGTGACTGAAACGTACTGGGCAGAAAAACAGGCTATAAAAGATGGAGGCTGTGATTTGGACGTGAATAAAAAGAGTCTGCTTAATACCACAGCCACATTTCCTGTTAAAGTCCAAAATACAGTATGTTCTTAGCCCTCAGCCTAAACAGATTTTAAGATTTTCCTCAGTTGACATATTGCTTGCATATGACTTCAAGTCATCAATCATCAGACTGTACTTTTGGGTGTTTGGGGAGTTTCTTTACTTATTGCCTGTTTTTTTTTTACCACGTTAGAGCACATGCAATACACTCATATAGACAAAAGACTTTTCATTTGTAAAAAAAAAAAAAATGCCATTTTTTTGATAACCTGAGTGAACGTGACACTAAATATTTGTTGAAAGTGAACTGAATGGATGTCCTGAAATAGCCTTTGCTCCAAATGCTGCTTCTCCTTTCTGGGTAATTTAGGCTGGAATTAATATTAGGGAACACATGGTCATTCATGTCATGCCATTTTCCTGACTTTGACTAAACATTGAGTAAAGATAATATACTCTATGTTCTAAAACATTTACATTTTTCATCCAGATTTTGGCAATATTACTGTAACATTCAGTTATTAACCTGTTCCGTGGTGAGTAGGAGTGACTATTAATGCTAACATCAGGAAGCCTGTGGTTTCTAAGTACAAGGAATCACATTCACAGTTAACAGATTCTTAGAGAATGTATTTGCACTCAAAATCTAAATTGGTGTTAAACTCAGCCTATTCCAGCTAAGCTATATACCAAACCTTTTCCTGTTTAACCATATAAATGTTAAACAGTAAAAGAAAATCTATACTGTTTGTTCTTCAAGGTACAAGCAAAATAAATATATTTTATAACAAGGTTGTACAAAATTCAGAATTGAATTGAGAATGACCCATAAATTCCAATTCAGTCGTTGAATTCAAAACAGGAAAAGAATTGCAATAAAAATTCAAACAGCAGGAAGTCAAATTGGAATTCTATAAAATTCAAAGAAATGTATTACGAATAATTAAGGTGTATTTAACAGTGAGGCTTTATGCTATATATTCTTTATGAGAACAAAATGAATTTGGAACAGAGATATTGTATGGACCTTATGTATACAATACTTTATTATAGCAAATAGACATATTCTTGTACCACAAATTAACATTAAAATTATAATCTATAAAAACAAATCATTAAAATAGTAATACCTTTCAAATTGTAAAAAATAATAGGTCAGCACTTCATTTCCCAGAATACCTTGCTTTGTCCAACACTTCAAAATGGCTGTCCAAACATTCAGGATATATGGAAGGATAATAAATGTTAAAAGTATGTGATAAGAATGCATTTCTGAATAGTATTAGATGGAGGGATATATACTTTATTAATCCCCAATGGGGAAATTCATTCTACTAACAAGTCCACTTGAGGGTACCAATGACGATCATTTTACCCCGAAAGATACATTTTAGTGTCTTTTTCTGAGTCTGTATGAAGTAAAGAGTAAAAATGGTAATCAAGCCTGATTATTTAATGACAAAAATTGAGCAAAGCAATAGTTCTGGCAAGCTACGAGGCAAGCCGGGCACCTGTAATTAATTTCCTGTCAGCTTATATTTGAATAATTGTTTCAGGGGAGCTATTGGCTGAAGTAGGGTTTATCTGTTTATACCATTGGTAGATATTATTTCATCGCTTAAGCAAGCTGCACTTAAACTACAGCAAGCCTCTCTCAAGAGATTAGCTTGGTATTTCTAAGAGTTTTAAAGACTAGCAAGTCAAGCTTGGTGTTTTTTCTTGGTTTTTAAACTCACCTGGCGAAATAATGTAAAATCTTCCAAAAAGTGTAGTATAAATAATGAATGAATATAATAATTCTACATGTTCTCCCGGTTTTACACGACTTTAGAGCAATTGGCGTAAGTGTACTACTATTTATGTATCAGTCACTTGGTGGGTACCATCTCAGTATAAGCGGGAAAGCATATTTTGTGTGCACTAGTGCTGAACTAGCACTTCTGTTTTTCCCGAGACTGTTCCTTTTTGCTTCCCAAGGGAAGTACGCCATATTAAGTGCATTTTAGAATGAATTTTTTTATTTTATTTTTCTTGTTGAATGCATTGATCAATCACTGCATTATTATTTATGTATACAACCCTAATTCCACTGAGGTTGGTGTGTTGTGTGAAAGATAAATTTAAGAGAATATGATGATTTGCAAATTCTTTTCAATCCATATTCGAAATAATATACTAAAAAGACACAAAAATCAATGTTCAAATGAATAAACTTGATTATTTTTTGCAAACATTCACTTATTTTGAAATTGATGCCTGCAATACGTTCCAAAAGAGTTGGGACACGGGCAAGAAAAGACTGTGGAAAAAATTTACATAATTCTGTAATAATTATAATCACATGGGCTCAGAAACACTCCACCTACAAGTGCAAGTTAAAACTAGCATGCATAAGCTAAATCCATATGTCAACAAGACCCAGAAACGCCGCCGGCTTATATAGAACCAAGCTCCTCTGAGATGGACTGTAGTGGAAAGTGTCCTGTGGTCTGAGGAGTCCACATTTCAAATTGTTTCGGGAAATAATGGACGACGTGTCCTCCGGGTCAAAGAGGAATACGACTATTCAGATTTTTATCCGCGCAAAGTTCAAAAGCCAGCATCTCTGATGGTATGCGGGTGTGTTAGTACCCCTGGTCTGGGTAAGTTGCACTTATGTAATGGCAAGATTAATACTGAAATGTACATAGGTTTTGGGGCAACATACACTATATTGCCCAACGTATTCGCTCACCTGCCTTGACTCACATATTTAACTTCTCGACCATGGAAACCCATTCCATGAAGCTCTCTACACACTGTCCTTGAGCTAAACTCAAGGCCACATGAACTTTTGAGGTCTGTAGTGATTGACCTCTTCGCACTATGTGCATCAGCATTCGCTGTCCACGCTCCCTCAGTTTACATCATCCCTAACAACTATAATAATGATCATTGCATCTGAAAAAAATCCTTATAAAATTTCTGGTAGTAGTTTTATTGTTCCCTCATGGAATAAGGATTGTGATGATGCAATGAGGAAAAGAAAGCAGGCTTTTGTCAGGATGTGCAAGTACATGCTTTTGAATTCAGTCGGCGTGAGAAAAGCAGACAAGAAAAAACATCTGTTTTGTAGTACTCTATGACCAAAAACCCCTGCACAGCAGTTGTGCAGGAGAATTCATTGTATATCTGGTAAATATGTGATTTCCAAAAATGCCAGTGCTTAGGAATGCACAAAGGGTGTGTTAAAATGTTTCAAAATGTCCAATTGTGGGAGAATTGTTATGAGTGAATGGATTCAAATAAGTAGGAGAAACTGAGATAGATAGCCAGTTTAGTTTGCATTTTTATTGGAGGGATTCAGGCTGGTGCTAATGCCACACCAGGGCAAGTTGGGATCAGTTATAAGCTTTTGCAATTTATGATGCTCAAAATTCTGGAACTCTTTAATTACATCTGGGAGAAAGGTCTCTTACCAAAATCTTGGAAACATGCTACTGTGGTGCTTTTTATGAAGCTGGGAAAAGATCCATGGTGATGGCAAGAATTGTGAATAATAGACTTGTATATTTAAGGGAAACATTTTTATTAATTACCAGAACAGTTTTAGAGAAGGGAGGAGTACAGTATATTCAGTGGCAGTGTTAGATATTAGGAGCTATTCTATTCTATTCTATTAACAAGAAAACGTTGTTTTGTCAGAATCAGCTGATACAGAAAATGGTACCCCACAAGGGGCAGTTATAAGTTCAGTTCTGTTTAATAATATTACTAATAGCATTTTCAATGACGTTAACAGTAAGCTTGGTAAAACTCCATTTGCTGTTGACAGCACCATCTGGAGGAGTGGGAGGTATATCAAGCATTTGTTTTTCCAAAGATAGAGAATTTTGTAACAAATTGTGAGGTGGGCAAATTATTGGGGGTGTAAGCTGTTGAATTTAGGGCTAAAAAGAAAAATTCCACCTTATAGCCTTCATATACAGTATTATGGCTCGTTGATCGAAAGGGGTTCTATAGAGGGACAATCACAAAGGACTGGCTTTGGGACGTACATGGTACAAGTTAGACATGTCCATGCGGAACTTTTTGCAATCCTGTGTACAATGCTGTGGTTAGGATAGCATAGGCCTTCTCAACCTGCGCTGTTAGCCCTTAGTTATAGGGCATCATATAGGGTACTGTCTTTAACAAATTGATAATGTGGGAACTAGAGTCTCATTTGTTTGGATCCCTGGACAAACTGGTGTTGAGGGGAGTGGAATAGCTGATGCATCAATATCTCACAACAGAGATTTCATTGACTTTAACCTACCACTGGCAAAGCAAGAGTGTTTTGGTATTTGCTAAATGTATTTTCAAGATATGTGGCAGAAGAATGGGAGAAGGAGCACATGGGCAAAGTATATCTTTTTTTCTTGTCAACAAGAAGATGTGTTGTGTGAGTGTGGTAGTCCTGAAACTGTCATTGATGTTATATTGACATGCAGAAAATATAACAGAGAAATACAACACCTATTTATGAAGTTGGTCTGACTATTTTAATTTAAGTCCTTTTTTTCAATTACCAAGAAATTGAAAGTGCTATTGTTAGAGTCCTTCATTGTACTGGCATTTATTCAAGACTATAATGTAATAAAGATTCCATGACAGTGGAGGGCAGCATTGCGCATGCCAAAGTACAGCCTGCCGGAACACATTAGAAGAAGAAGACGAAGAAGAAATTCAGCAGGTGTGCAAGAACATGAGTTGCAAAATTGCGTCATCTATGGCCCACATGAATGACCCAGTAATACAGAGGAGGTTGCTGGAGTTCCATTTTCCCCCCATGGCAACTATTTCTCCACGTTAGAGAAGGCACATTCTTGCAGGTGTTAACTTGGTAAAAACCCGTATGGGACTGAAGTAAGTGACAGGTGCCTTGTAGTGTGTGGATATGTAAACATGAATTTAAAATTCTGTGTTCCCAGTCTTTGCAAATCACTTACTCTGGGCAAAAAAGTAGGCAACTTTATAGTGCATGGTCATCAACTTAAATTCAGTTCAATCTACATTGCATGGATCCTTCAACAGGGAGTCTCTTAAAAAATCCATCCATGTAACTTCTACTAAAAGGAAAAGACTACTCTTGTGAAAAGAATGACTACATTTGTGAAAAGGGTACTTTTGTTAATATACAGACTTGCTACTGAAAACTGTACTGCTTGCAGTGTTTTATGGCTTTCTTAGAGTTGGGGAATTTACAACATTACCTGATCCTCTGCAGGACCTCACAATAAGGAATTCATCAGCTTATCTATAACTTACCACTAAAACTAAGTCAGGGTTTTGTCTATTTGAGTCTATGACATGTTACCTTAAAAGTCTTCCCCAGGCCAGCCAGCAGGTACTTCTCTTTGCCAGTGAGAAATAAACATGTATAAAACCTGGTTTTCTTTTCACTTTTGCAGACAAATCTGTGGGTTTCTTCAAGAATATACAGCACATTTTCTCCATATAGGAGCAGCAACTACATCTACAACTACTTCATTAGTCATCACACTGCCCACTCTCAAGGCCATGGGCAGATGGTCTTCATCTGCTTTCAAATTATATATCTAGCTGTATGCTCAAGATATCTTACATGCACAAAAAGTTATGAGCATAGGCAAATAAATGCCCCTGTATAACACAGAACACATATCAGCAACGTTCAGGCAAGGTTCGGCTGCTACTATTTCTCAAAGCTTTTCTCGTATGCATATGGAAGGGAAACAAAGTCTTGGAGCAAACACCAATCAGTTAAGATTATGATTTCTGATTTTTGTGTGTAAGGTTGGACATGGTATACATGGAAGTGTAGAATGTATTATGTACCATACTCTAGTTAGTTGGTGGTTTGTTGCTTGTGTTCGACTATATGCTGATTGAAACACGTTCTGGCTGAGGGTGAGCTGGGTATAAGGTTTGGAAATTTTAGTTAGTTCAATTTAATGAGTTATGTTAAGTAGAGTAGTCATGGATTTGAGCACATCATATGGTGAATAATCAATATTCATTGAATGACTAACCAGAGCCTCTTATGGCTGATAACTGTACAGATTGAGGGCAGTCGTAGGCTTGTGGTTAAGGAACCAGCCTTGCGACCGGACAGTCCCCGGTTCGTTTCCCAGAAAGGCACCTAACCCCCAGTTGCTCCCCGGGCGCTGTGCAGGGCTGCTTATATGTGTGCTTCACTGCACGGATGGGTTAAATGCGGAGTGCAATTCCGCTGTGTGCAAGCATAGTGGCAAAAATGGATCACTTTCACTTTCATATGCTACCTTAAGAGTTTCTTTTTCCTGACCTGTTGCCGGGATGTGCACTTACTTGTCAAAAGGTTCATGCCTTATTCATCCCGGAGAAGAAGCTATGGAGGAGTATATCTGTGAGGCTTTGCCAGCGGGCTACATTCGGCACTCCCGGTCTCCAGCATCCGTGAAGTTTGTTTTTGTAAAGAGGAAAGATGGAGGGCTAAGATTCTGTATAGATTTAGCACCACCTCTGGCCACTTAGAGTATTGCGTTATGCCATATGGGCTGGCCTCATCAACAAATGTGTTCCAACACTTCATCAATGAAGTCCTCTATGAGATGCTAGGGAAGTACATCATAGCTTACATCAATGACATCCTGATGTCCTCCTATAAGAGCCAATTGACCCATGTAAGGAGGTTCTTCCGACATCTGATTGACAATAAGTTGTACATTAAAGGAGAGAGTGTCAGTTCCACCAAGTCAGGGTAGCATTTCGCTCACTCTCTTACACTTTATAAGGGACAGTTTGGGCTTGTACTTCTTGTGGGTGAACAATCCTTTCCTGTTGTGCTAGTCATATATTTTAGTAGTGCTCTTTTCAATTTAGTACTTCTTACCTTTTTTATGGCATTGTTTATCTGTTTATTTCTGTATATATTTTTCAGAAATACGAGGAGCCAGAGTGTCTGTAATTAGTCATTCTAATTACAGTTGTGTTTTGCTATCCTTTGTGTAAAATTGTGTAAATTGTGTAAAATATGCATTGTGTAAAATTCATTTAATACTGAAAATTGGCTTTTAAATAAGTCCATTTTAATTTCTATGCAGCACATAAGTATAATATTGAGATTTTTAACTTCAAAATATATTGAAGGACAATATCTTATCTAATTGTCAGACCAGTTAAAATAATTTCTACCATGTACAGTAAATTTGCATAAGTACAGTATATGAACAAAAATACAGAACAGAATCTTTATTTTAAAGCAAACAACCCACTTAAGCTAAGCAGTTTGACCTAAACACATACCCACATCATATTCAGCAACCACAACAGTCTTTGTGCACAAGCTTCTAGACAGTTTACCACAGTAACAACCTAATAAAGTACAAAATTTAAATGTGTGTATATATACTTATCCAAAATGTACCAGTTCCAGTGTTACAGTTCTATAAAACAGTCGGTGCCTGTAAATTCAGGCAGATTGAGTTCGTATTTTTTCTGCATATCATACGGAAGAAAACGTCCGGCTAGAAAGTGCTTTCCTGAGAAACTGGTGGCACACTTTTTAGGGACCGTCAAAGAGATGAGAACATCTGGATTGATCCCATCTTTACTTGCTTGATCTACATCCCAGCCTTTGGAGTAAAAATAGCTTTAATGAATGAAAGGTATTCAAACATATCAAATAAGGAGCCTCATTTATTAATCTTTGGGGTGAAATGTGCAAATGTTTTTGAATTGATAACACTGAGTTTTGATTTATGATGATAAATACTAATTAGTTTAAATATTACATATCGTGCTTACAGCACAAAGGTACAGCTAGCAATGCGCACTGAAAGGTAAAGAAATTAGAGAATAATCAAATAAAACTATTAAATTATATGAAGAGAGAGAGAGAGACTAAACACATTCTAATAATGTAGATAAGCCATATTATCACAAATGGTATGATAGACGTACGATGATACAATTTCTCCTATAAAATTCATGTCGGTTGACATTTTTTTTCACGATTTATGCACTAATCTTATGTGTCTATTATTTTTAGGTGATATACAGTATGTACAGTAAGATAAGGTTCATCCAGCTTCCACAGAATTAATGCAACTCAAAAACATAAACTGCTTGAAATAACATTTAAATG